>BPTQ01000005.1:43340273-43410976 GCA_019973895.1 Chrysanthemum seticuspe
CAGTTTACACATTTGGAATCATGCCAAAATAGAAATATTACGAACATAACAACAAAGTACTATGATTTGCAAATTTGGATTTGAAATAAACGTACTACGAATGCAAACTTAATAAAAATCGTACTAATTGTACAATGAATACTTGAGTATTATACGATAAAACTATGCACTATTAAAACTATACTATATAAACACAAACTTTCGATAATCAACCGTAAGTAATGTAGATACACATCATGCTAGGTTTACTATGTACGAGGTTTAACAATACAGAACTTGTACCGAACGTACTTAGAAAGTAGAACAAAGAAAACGAAGAACAGTGTGATAAACAAACGATGCATACGTGTATATTAGACAGTTTCACGAAAACCATACTGATTGAGAATCTTCGGAAAAATAGAATGTTTAATTAGTGTATCTAATAACATATAGGTTCATACGAATTCACAGATTCAGATTACTGTTTTGTTAGAGTATTACTTTACAGAACTTATTTCAGCATAAGAACGTATAATACTAACAAAACTACGATAGAACACACCACTAAAGAACAGATATAAGCAAAAACAACACATTGCACTTAGTAGACAAGAAATCACCACACAAGATAGCATCAAAACAATCATAATATGCAAGAATACGACTTTATTCAAGACATTTCATTATGAGATTGTTTTGTCATTAGACTTAGACACTTAAGCATACTTGGATATACAATAATCTATGTGATTAATTTGTAAGATAAAAAGGCTTCTAAGAGTTAGTCATACCAAAAGCACTTTGACAGATTATATGTGCATACGTAGCAAACAAATAGTGTGACAAGAAGCAAAAGAAACAAGATGAAAGATTCATGCAAGCCATGTTCAAGACATAACAATTTGGAGCATGTATCATTTGGATCGTACTACACATAGATGTAATGAATGCCAACTAATAGCTTTCAAACACAAATATATCATATCAAAATTATCACGTATCAAAATAGCATATTATGAGTTCATAAGTAACATGTTAATCATGCTAAAAATAATTCAAACGTAAGCATCATGCAAATAAAGTTTAGGTTTAAACGTTTAGTATCATGAAACAACAATACAAGCATTATAAAGATAAAACCGTACTAAGGTTTACACATTTGACTTGTTATCAAACACTAAGATAATGTCAAATCAACTTATCGTATTAAACAAGAACATGTAATCAACACATGTAAGTGCAATGCAAGTGGTTTTACTAAGGTTTACACATTTGACTAGTTATCAAACACTAAGATAATGTCAAATCAACTTATCGTATCAAACAAGAACATGTAATCAACACATGTAAGTGCAATGCAATTGGTTTTAAAAGAAAAATCATATATACTACTTGTTTGATTAGTATTCCTAAGACTAGGAAAACTATCAATGTTTTAACACTTACTTTAGGCAAGTATAGGAAAACAGATTTTTCAAGTTGGAGAATGAATATGAGACTATTACTAGCGGTGCTCAATTAAGGCTAAACACGACCATTTTTACGGGTGATTCCACATACCCAACTTCTCTCCAGGAAGCAATTCAACCGTTAGGTCAAATTGAGTTTCTAGTGCAATAGATTCTCCAGTAATCATTCTCATGTTAGAAAGATGGGAACTCCTACTTTTGCCTATTAAAGTGTGTAAAAGATGATAGTTTACCAATACTTGGCTTAATGTGACACAACTAATATGCAATATAACTAAGGAGATGAAGATGTCATGTTATACACATGAATTTTAACAATGGTGTGTTTGATAAACAATGTGTTTTAATCTTGTGTTTAGAATCGAAAGTTGTTCAAATTACACAGCTAATTGTATGATCTAATGGATGACATCTTGTACTTTAAATGTGAATTGATCATCTAAGACTAGAGAATAGAATATGTTAAACTAAGAACGTTCTCAAGAAAGCTCTTTGGAACATTATTTAACAAGAATCTAAGTGAGGTTACCAACTTCAATAGATCTTGTGTATGCTCTAAAATTGTGTAGTTTTAACCTTGGATGTGCACTCGGTTTGAGCAAGGTTAGGTTATGATGTACGCTTGAAAGGAAATAGATACAAATAGTATCTTTCAACAAATGAGATTATCCCATGGGATAAAGTTATCATGCTTATGAAAACAAGTATGACAAGATGAATTGGATATGCTAGTTCACAGAACTTGTAGATGTTTGTTTCAAGATCATTTAGCCAATGAGGTGTAATGAAATCTCTTGTAACACAACTATTTATGTCGCAAGAGTGATGCGTAGGATATACAATATCCTTTTAACAAAATGAAAGCTTAACGCATGAATCTTAGTCATAATGTTCTTCAAAACATCATGTTTTCCTAAATGAAGATATGAAGCCAAAGTGTTTGAATCGGATAGTCCCATCTAAATAAACTTGGTCTTAAGATTATATTCACTAGATGATGACAAGAGGAATTCACTCGAGTTTCTTATGTATACTCCTCAAGAGTCATTGTTGCTTGGGGTGTATGATGTTGGCTTTGAGATTGCATTTTAACATATGTTGTTAAAATGTTGATTTGAAGTTTAACGAAATTTATGCAGAAGTTTAACGACAAAGTATTACTAATACTTTGATTATTTGTGAAGGTAGTACTACTTATACCTAGTGGAAATTGACAACAATTACCAAGAGCACCATGCTTATTTGATAGTTGAGGTTCTAGCCATAATGAATTATCTAAGTCCTTATATGTAGGAAAGGATGGTTGAGTTTGTTCAAACGTGCATTTGATTCAGTACAAGTGTTGGACACAAGGGCTTTTTGAGCAATACACTCAACGAATTCAAATGATGGCAAGGATGGTGGATTGGTTGATCTAGGTGGTAGGTCTTCTAGTGTGTCTAAATAAGGATGTGGTGATGTAGGGGTTTGTTGTGCTATGGGAGTACTTAGGTTGAATATTTGTCCATAGATGTTGAACACAAAAAATACGGATACTAATTCTTATGGTTCATTGGTTGCTACAACTAGTGGGTGAAGTGCTTGAAGTTTTGGTTATGTTTATGAAGCTTAGGGGCTGAGGTATAGGTTCACCTTGAAAGGGCACGTTTGATTTAAAGTATACTCTTGGAAGTTCATGAGCAATACGGTTAATGGTGCCAAAAGATGGAAGAGGGATAGTAGGTGTCAAAGAGGGATAAGTGGCACCGTGGGTTGCTTGTTTTGGATAAGTGTTTCAACATGTGTTGTTAAAATACTTAGGTGTTGATTTTTCGGATATGACTTTTAATGACTACAATCGTAAGTCGCATATACTTGAATATTTCGGATGAAATACTTAAGTTGTCAATCCTAATTTGTTGAGATTATAAAGCTTAGATTGAACTCAAGGATAACAAGACTTGATAATATGTATTTAACATATGTGTGAGTTATGACTCGATGTAAATACTTATCGTCTTGAAGGATGACACATTATTTCCATGTTAACCAGGTGAGGCAATACATGTAGATACAAAACAATCTCTATAGTCATATGTTAGACTTGTGTATGATATCTTTGCAAATAATGAGTCCAGGTTTATTAGTCTCGGTAAGTCATCTAAGTCATCCGCAAACGGGTGAGGAGATGTTGGTGGTGTTGCACAAAGTTTGATAGGTACAAGCTTTGGAGACTTTGGTAGTGAAGTTGTTTTAGATGATGGTGGGAGATTTTGGTGGTGGAGTTGGAGTACTCAAGTTTAGAAAGTTCACATCTTGAATGGGTGATGAGATGTTGAGAGGTAATGAGTCTAAGGATGAAGAGTTCAAGTTAATGTAGCAACAAGATTGAATGTTAATCCTAGTGGTTTTCTTAAGTGGCTTATTTGAGGTTAAGGATTTAGTCATTTTGACTTTGCTTTAAGACATGCTAAGCTTGATGAAAAGTAACAGTGAAAGTGTGAAAATGATCATCTTGAATGTGTCGATTTATGGAACTAAGGATTCATGGATTTGATGTTAATCCATACAAAGATGGTAGTTTCTAATGAGATGGAAGTGTCTAAAATCATGTTAAACATCCTAAGTTAATCCATTGAGGATGTGTTGAGTGAAGTATGAAAGATATGCATTAACAACTATCCTAGAAACGAAGTTTGGTAAATTAGATTGCGGGATTTAGTAAAATTCAATAACTTACCTGTAGGATTCACGGCACCATTTCTTTACACAGGCGGAACCCTTAAATTGGTGCCGCCCGGTCCGCCTGTACAGGTATGGCGGTACCAAAATACATAACAGACGGTACCAACATTTTGGTGCCGTCTGATCCGTGGACACCAGAAAAGTTCACAGACCCATTTTTTAGGTGTCGGGGAGTTTTCAGAAACCTGAAATTTTGCTTAAAACATGTGACATTAATTACTTCTAGTTAGAAAAAAGTCGATAACACATATACAAATATAGTGGAGCATAGACTTTGACCAAGGGCTAACGATTTTCACATAAAAGTGAAAATGGGTAAAATTTGATAACACACTTGTGCTATCCACCTACATAAACCGGTTAGCATATAACATTGTTTTAAGTCATATTATCGTCCTACAAAGTAAAAACAAATAAATTACATCATACAACATTGTTTTTGTCCTTGTACCAAACACTCTCTTAACACCTTCATTTTTCAAAGTACTTGACTAATTTACTTAGTACTCATTGCTAAGTGAGTTATAACATTTCATAAGTTATGCGAAATGTTAGTATAACCTATGCAAATGAAGTGATCTAATTCTACAAGCGATGGTAAAACAATTTTCCAACTTAGTGCACAAAATCTAGCAAATAACCTATTGTGCATAAACAAGAAATCGTCAAACAAGCAAATAAATAACATGGCAAGATTGACACTTATATTATGCAAACAAACAAGTGTAAACAACAATTTGAGAAATAAGCAAGCAACATATATGCAAACAACATATATGCAAACAACATAAACAAGTGGTCATTTAGCATAGTATAACAAGAAAGACACTTTTCGTCATTTTGTGTTTAAATATGACGATGTATATCAAGCTTGATTAGTTTCCTTTAAACATATTAGCAAATCATTTAGTTTCAAAGGAAGTTGTATCAAAGTTCTAAGAATACCAACTTAAATTGCTTGATTCAAAATTTTGAGTTTTTATGTTAAAGCGAAACTCAATATTTTAGACATACTGTAGTATTTGGTCTATTTCACTTATTTTAAATTAGACTCAGGCCATGAGAGTATTTTTATATGAAAGTAGACTCAATTCCCTTTAAAATGATAGGTGGCTCGACTCGTACGGCCTTACGGTTAATTAGTTATGATTTTTTGAAGTTGCCCAAAAAACTGCATATTGTACAGACGGATTCCACGGAACCAAATAAAGGGATCCGCCCTTTATAAGATTTGGTGCCGTGGTCCTCTGAGACAGATTCACCTAAACTAGTATTTGACATAGAGAAAACGTGTGTGACTTACTAGATTTGATAGTAAACATATAATACACATATTTAACAACATATCTACTTATGTAACTTATCTTAAACATTTACGGAGGTGATTTTTCAACTAAATTTATAGTTATCCCAAACACTTCTGTTAAAATCATATTTCTTCGTAAATTTTCTATAAGCACTCAATACAATATTTACTAGTTCTTTCAACAAACTTTTATTTTATGTTTCAAGAAAATCTTCAAGCTTGTATACAAAGTTACATTTAAAAATAAAATTTCTAAGTATAATTAGCAAAGCATTTTTCATATTATTTTTAGCTTCAATGGTAATTTGATACATGGATCGTACTCTATTTTAAAAACCATTTGTTTTGAAAATAAGAGCTACGTGGCTCTGATACCAATTGTGGAAACGTAGAGGGGGGTGAATACGTTACCGTTTAAAAACTTTAGATCTTTAGTATCAAATCGCTTATGAAGCTTGTTGTAATATGAAAGTACCAATTATTGTTTGTGACTAATATAAAGCATGGTAAACCAAGTTGTCACACAATCATGAACATCAAACCACATCACAAACAATAGTATAGTGCAAGTATAAAAGTAAAGAGATAAAGAAAGGAAAGTGCAAACCGAACACGAGGATTTATAGTGGTTCGGTCACGGATCTCCTTTCCGCCCTACTCCACTCCCCGAGTACCCAACTCGAGAGTTACTTCACTAAATCAACAAGCTCCCTTCTCGGCGGAGAAAACCTTACAATCGTCGCTTACACTTTTTCCGGTACAAAGCTAAATACCGGGTTCTAGTTCGAGGTAGAACCAACCTAACGTCGCCTATACAATATTTCCGACACTAAGCTAGATGTCGAGTTCTTTTCAAGGGTACAACCACTCCCACTATGTTTTATGGCCCAACATAACAAACCTTGTGTTTTTATGGTATAAACACATAAACCATCTAATCTAGTTTGGTGAAAATGTTGTGAGGATGCAATGATGTTCTACACTAATGATCCATGACACAAATGTCTAATGGATATGAATAACTACTTCTAAATGATCTTCCATTGATAGGAAGCCTTCATGATGAAGATCACAAGTTCCCTAAACTTGTTGTGATAGATCTTCAGCTTGTGGTGAGTGTGGATGGCTAGATCTCCAAGCTTTCCTTGGTTGATCAATGTAGAGTATGCTTACAACAAAGATGAATGTTAGAAGCATTATGATCATGATCATTAGGGTGTTTAATGTATGTTACTACATTGTTAATGATAGATCTAAATGTATGCAAGAAGGTGGAGAAGATGTGTTTTCAAGTGGTGAAGAAATGGGAAAACAATGGGCTTCTATTTATAGCCAAAAGTGGACAGGAGCGTCCACGGACCACGGACCCCTTAAAAGGGTTCCGTCCTTTATACAATTTGGTGCCGTGGGTACCTGACATAAAATCTAAAAAATCTTTCTTCAAATCTTTCCAAGATATTACCAAATCTTACTAAGATCACATTTGATATATTGAGTGTCAATCTAACCAAAATATTCAAGTGATCTTCCAAGGATTTCAAAGATGATGCATGACATGATGTAACATGTATTTCCATTTTTAGATTAAAGGTTTATCAAAGTAAACTTGTAAAATGTATTATGTAACTAGTTAATAAAATGTCTAGTTACCTTTTGTAAAAGAGTGCTTGTCAAAATAAAATATATTTTGTCAAGTGTAAGTAAACTTTAGTATTTGTATGAAATACTTGTGAATGCAAAATGTAAAATGAGGTTCGAAATAGAATGGTTAACCTATTAAAATACTTAGTGACTCTAAACGTATTTTAAACATTCTAAATGATTTGTTAATGGGTTTGATCATAATGCCACATAACAAACATGTACGAACCTGTGTTGTAACATACGAGGACTTGAGACATCGAGAGGTGTTGAATGTATGTTGAGACAACGTGTGATTACAAGTAACTTGTACATTTTACGTTATGAATTACAAGTTACATGTTTGTCATCAATCAAAACAAACGAGACTGTATAGATTAAATATCGTAATATTTGCACTAACACACTCCACTTCTGCAGTCCGCCTGATGCGTCAGGTTTGGAGATAATCTGCTTGATCGGTTGGTCCGTGATTACTGCTACTGAGTGTGCTTGGAAATACCTGCGCAGCCGTTTAGCAGCAAATACCAACGCTAGAACTAATTTTTCCATGGCGCTATAGTTTATCTCCGTCTTCTTGAGTGCCTTACTTACGAAGTAGATAGGAGTCTGTACTGAGTCCCTATCTGTTAGTAGCACTGCACTGACTGCGCCTTCAGTTGCAGACAAATACATGATCAGCTCTTCCCCTGGTCGGGGTGCGACAAGTGTTGGGAGCGTTGCCAGATGTTGTTTAAGCTGAGTGAAGGCCTCTTCTACTTCCGGAGTCCATCTGAAATCACCCTTCTTTATACACTTCTTGAGTGTTTTGAAAAGAGGTAGTGATTTTTCCGCTTATTTTGATAAGAACCTATTCAAGCCGGCCAACTTTCCATTGAGAGATTGGACTTCCTTCAACGTGCGCGGTGAAGGAAGTTCGATGACCACTTTTGTCTTTTCTGGACACGGTTTTATACCGTCGGGTTCTATCAGGTATCCAAGGAACATGCCTTCAGTAGCGCCGAAGATACACTTCTTGGGATTTAGCTTCATATTGATCTCTCGTAGAGTTTTGAACGTTTCCTCAATATCGCGCACTAGCTCATCTTCGGTATGGCTCTTTATGACCAGGTCATCAACATAGACCTCTAGGTTGCGGCCCACCTGTTTTTCGAAAGCATTATCTACTAACCTCTGGTAGGCGGCGCCTGCATTTTTCAAACCAAAGGGCATTTTTGTGTAGCAGTAGACGCCTTGGCTTGTGTGAAAGGCCGTTTTTTCCTCGTCCTCCATAGCCATTTGGATTTGATGATATCCCTTGTACGCGTCGAGGAAGCACTTTAATGGGTATCCGCACAGAGACTCTATTTTCCAGTCTATTTCTGGTAAAGGATAGCAGTCTTGTGGACATGCTTTGTTAAGGTCGGTGAAGTCTACGCACATTCGCCAGCTGCCATCACTCTTCTTTACCATGATTGGATTGGAAAGCCAGTCATGATAGTAAACTTCCCGCATGATCCCTGCCTCTACCAGTTTTTGTACCTCTGCCAAGATTGCTTGCGCGCGCTCCGGGGCTTGGCCGCGCTTCTTCTGGCGTATGGGTGAGTATCCCTGTCGGATTCTCAGTTTATGCTCTGTGACAGAGCGTGGTACTCCTGTCATGTGTTTAGGCTCCCATGCAAACATATCCAAATTTTTCTATAGGAGTGCACATACAGTTGCTTTGCCGTTGTCCGACAATGAACCTCCGATGGATATTTCTTGTTCCGGGTATTCGGGGTGAATTGCTACTTTCAGATTTGGAATTCTGGTTGTCTGGTGTGCTGGGGTTGGTGCTGTCTCGCATGAAATCGTGTTGCATTCTCTATGTGGTACAGTGGCGTTGTAAAGAGTAACAATACCACCTTCCACTGGGAATTTAAGCATCCCATGCGCTGTTGATGGCACTGCTCGCATGGCTGATATTCCCGGTCTCCCAATAATGCCATTGTATAGCGAGGGAGATTTAATCACCATGAATTCCATCCAGGCCGTTGCGGAGTGTTCTTCGTTTCCAATGCTGACGGGTAATCTTATTTGCCCCATAGGCCATATCTTCTCACCTGTAAAACCAGTCAACGCTGTTCTGACCGGGGTTAACTGGTTGCGTATTTCAGGACGCAATCGTTTGAAACAGTGCTCATACATGATGTCGGCAGAAGCTCCGCCATCAACATACATGCGGTGGATGTCGTGACCCCCCGCGCTTATCTCTATAGTAAGTGGTTCCACCACTGCGTTGTTCGCGGTTAAGGTGGGGAAAGAGATTTCCTTTCCACGTGAAAAATCCTGGCCTACCTTCTGCCTTGTGACCCGCTGCCATGATTGTATCATGTAAATGGTGTCGGGCTTGTCTTTAGGTGTATCTTTCTTATTGCCACTCTTATGTTTGTCCTTTCCTTCCTTGATATTCTTGACCAAATGGTCCAATCTACCCTCTTTGACCATCTTGTCAATGAGTTGGCGCAGTTGGACACATTCGTTAGTGGTGTGGCCCTTCTGCGCGTGGTAATCACAGTATCCATTGCCAGTGCGCCGATCCTCTGGGGTGCGCATCTGCGGAGGTCTTGGAAAATTTGCACCTTCTGTCGCGAGTATTTCCTTTGGGGTCTTGATCAGCGGGGTATATCTATCATTATCCCTCCCGCTCCCCTGGCTGCGATAGCTCCTATTACGGTTACTACTCCGATCATTGGACTGTCTCCCTGGTTGTTCCTGTGACCGGTAGTTCGAATGGTTCCTTTTGCAATCCGCCGCGGCGGCTTCTCCCTGGACGAAGGACCGAGAGCGTTTCATGAGTTCGTCAAAGGTCTCAGGAATCTTGTCATTCAACCTCTTGATGAGTTCTGGGTTATTAATCCCGTTCATGAAACCTGAGATCTTCAACACTTCGGGACATGCTTTAACTTGCATGCATTCATCTTTGAAGCGTTCCATGAATGCGCTTGTAGATTCTCCTTGGCGCTGCTTTACCCTGGCTAACTCAACAGGATTTTTAGCGCACTTCTTCCTTTGAGTAAAGTTTAGGCGAAACGCCTTTCTCAATTCCTCAAAGCCATTGATGCTTCTGCGTGGAAGCTTGTTGAACCAGTTCCGCGCGTTTCCTACTAGTGTGGAGTTGAACATGTGGCACCACACAGGTTGTGGCCAATTTTCAATTGTTGCTGCTGATTCAAAAATTTTGAGGTGATCATCAGGGTCACCGGTTCCATCATAGGTCTTTACGTTGGCGGGCATGCACCTTCTTTTGCTTTCTGAGAAGTCACTGATGCGCCGAGTAAATGCATCCACCTTATCACGGCGCCAAGGGAGAGACATATCTTCATCCTCCTGGTCATTATATCTGTTTTTGGACTTCCAGTGTCCAGTTTCGCCATCCTCGTTGTCCGAGGAATTTTCAGAGGACGAATTTTCCCTCTTTTGGCGCTTGCGCCGACTGTCCTCTGAGTTTGTACTCGGGGGACTTTCACTTGGGGAATAGCGTCATCCCAGTCTGTCTTGGATTCTGCGGCTACCCAATCTAGTGTGGACATTGGTACGCTTTTCATCTTCATCACTCTTACTCAGATGATGCGAGTGAGATGTCTCATCCTCCTCTATTCTTCTCCCGATTTTGTTGAATACTGGGGGTCGGCGGCCGTCTCTCCCGCGCTTCTCTTTCTGACGGCGCGGTGGGGAAGTCTCGTATTCAGAATCGAAATTGAGTCGGGCTTTCAAGTTCCGACCTGATCTCTTCTTCTCTTCCTCTTGCATGAGGTCAGTCAATGTTTCGTAGTTTTGGGATACGAAATCTTCTGGTGCCAGCTCTGGTGCAACCCCCTCAAGAGCGAGTGTGTTTGTTTCTATTACTACACTCTTATTTCGGTCAGGTGCGTCTGGTACCTTTGTCAGGTCAGTTTCTAGCACCGATTGAAAGGGAGTAGTAAGGACGGTGCGCAGCGGGTCTACTCCACTCGTGTTGGTTGTAGTGGCTTGGGTTGTTCCCTAGCGCGGTTCCACCAGAGGGAAGATCAAGTCTTGGCCTGATCCTTTATTTTTAGCAGCGCTGGTTGTCCCAGAGGTCTGCTTATGAGTTAGTACGCTTTGCGACTTCTTTCCCATAAGGTCGGACTGCGATCGCTGATTTCCATGCTTCGTCATTCTAGTCTTTGGTTCTTAGTGTAGGATCCCACGGATGGCGCCACTTGTTGATACAAAAGTTGGGCGTTCTTGGTTTGGAGCTCCGGCTCTCGTACCAATTGAGGATTGTTGCTTGAGACCTGCGCACTAAAAGACAAAAGACACCGTTAGGCTTATCGTGGGATTGTTTCCCACGATTATCCTCCGGCGTGAGAGTAAGTAATCGGTTTAGGGTTTAAGGAGAATTAGGGTTCTGAGATCGTACCTTAAACGAGGGATGTGATTCCCTTTATATACGCACGGAATCCTTGTTGGTTCCGTGTTCCTCAACCTTCGGCGTATCCCGCCTTAATCGGTTGGGAATGATTATCTATCTATTTAGAAGATATCGGATATCTATTCCATCAATAGATTCGGGTTTGGGCCTTCATGAGCCCAAACATTTTATCTGCTTAGCCCAGTTCGTACCGGGCCAAGTTAGTATTGGACTTTAGTCGGGTCCATGACCCGGATATAGACTATACGTCATCAACTACGTATTAAATGTGGTTGTAATTCTGAATCATCTATGGAACCGCTATTTCTATCCTATACCATTTGAAGCAACAAATCTTCCTTGCAGCAATCTGCTGCACCGGCGGACCAGGGTTCCTTAAATGTAGTATCACTAAAACTATGGAATGATCCCCTCTAAGCTTATTGTGTTATAGAGATTTTGTAAAGAGGTTGCAAACTATTTACTCCATAACTGTAACTACTAGCCTTAATTATCATTATTTCATCTTTAAGCTTAAATTGGTCAAATCTAAACTTAGAAGTGGTATCAGTCCTTTATGGTTGTTATGATGCTGTGTTATGGATAATGGTAGAGTAGTTTTTTAGTACTTGCTTAGATAACATGGTTGTTACGATGTTTTTTTGCAGATCACGTATATCAGTACCATCATTCTATTTTGTCCAATTATAATATCAACCGGATTAGTTGACTTATCTTGCTGGTCAGATAAGAGTTTTTCAAAAATTCATATAAAATCAACCGGATTAGGTTCTGATATGTTATAATTTTGCTAGTTTCTGGTGATTGATGTTCTGCATTGATGAAACTTCCAAATGGTTATATTGTTTGTTAGATTCTAACATAGCTTGATAGTTTAATCAGAACAGAATAATCAATTAAGTTTTTTTTTTTGTAATGCTGAATTTCATAAACGTACTAGTAATAAACAAGGTCTGGAACACCAGCTATATCACTTGATGCTACGGTGTCTTTGGAAAGTCCAGTATTACATTATACTTGCTAAATCAGTAAATCGCGATTTCCATGATACTATATTGTCATCTTAGAAATGTTAGACTAATTCCATTGTGGCACTAATAAGAAGACAATGCATTAAATGAGTCAATGGACTGTGGCGACTGTAACTAAGGTAGATTATGCTAGCTTTGATTGCTGTAACCAAAACTGGACATGAAACATTCTTTTGTGTGGCATGCCATAGAGTTTGGTGATATGGCCTAGGAAGGTTTTGGCTATAACAGTTGCTATGAAACATTCTTTTGTTAGACCCTTTATAATAGTTTATTGTTATCAGTCTAGCAGTAGTTTATGCTCTAGTTTATAGCAGTAGTTTATGCTCTAGTTAAATGCGTTACTAATTCTATGTTTGTTGCATTTGATACAGTTTCCAAGATGTTCAAATCTAAAAAAACAATGCAGCAACATAAAAGAAAACAGAGTCAAATAAGTCGACCAACATCAGCCTTTCAAGCAACTGCTCGACCTTCATTTCCCACACATATGCAAACGGCTGCTGGTCAAGCAGTTGACAACAACAATCACCCAACATCAGCCTTTCAATCAACTGCTCGACCTTCATTTCCCACACATATGCAAACGGCTGCTGGTCAAGCATCTGTCAGACCTTCTTTCATTTATAATATGCGTCAAAACTCTTCATCTTCCTCATCTTCTCTTCAAGCATCTGTCAGACCTTCAAATGTGCACCATAACTCTTCTTCCTCTTCATCGTCTTCTCATTCACAATCATTACAATCCCAACCTACTGTACACGAGCCAGTTTTGCACCAATCTTCATCCACAAATTCTATTCTGAATGATGATCAAGATCTACGTGATGAATATGAACTGAATCTATTATCAGAGGTTGAGATCATAGGTAACTAAACTCATGTTGCCAATATAAATTAGTCATGTGCTTGTAGATTATATTCTAACATGTATGATAATCTTATAGATGGGGATGGAAACATTCTTAGGATACAAAAAATGTGTGTAAAAGAAGTGTACAAGTTGAATGAGGGTGAAAAGGTGTTGGTTCATGTGAATGCAAAATATCAGCTAATCGGTAATGCTGGGGGCTTGTGTTCAAGATTTATGACCTTACTTCTCAAAGAACCCAACTTATGTCCCCCGGATGCCAAAGACTGGAAGGAATGCAAAGAACGTTGTGGTGTTATGCTTCTAGTAGAACTCTGGGTAATACATTATGTTAAATAAGTGTTTTGTTCATAGTACAGTTACTTATTATTATTCTTCATTTAATGTCCTTTATTGATAACTTTGCCAGCGGAGATTCAACATACCTCAAAGTGATAATGTAGACAAGGTTCTTTGTGCAATGTTCAGAGTGAAGCGTAGAACCTTAAAATATAGGTTAAAAATGAGCTTATATAAGCAAGCTGCGAATAAGCTGAATGAAGTTAATGGCCTCAATGAAATTGGCGCTCAAGAGATCGATTATTCAGAAGATGAGCTTTTGGAAGCATTGGATTTACTCGAACCACCAGAAAACTTCCATGACCACCAATGGCAATTGTATAAAAGTCATCTTCGAAAGCCTATAGCAAAGGTATTAATTTTTTCCACTCTTGATGTCTATATTAAGTAAATGGGTTGAAGTTTCTAACTGTAACAATCAGCATCTTATGTGAGTTCTTTATTACTTCTTCATAAAATGAGCTTATGAGCTTTTTCATTTTCGAATAAGCTCTTAAGCCCCAAAAATAAGCTAATTCAAACACCCCCTAAACACACAGACCCTCATACCGAAAAGAAGCCAAGCTGCAATTGCGCTATCACTAAAGTAGTCTAAACAAAATAAAAATCACACCTTTAACAACAAAGATATTTAAAAAATCTACATAACACACAAACTGGATAACTTAATCTACAAAACATAAATTTAAGATTGATAGTCATTATAATAGTAACATGTTAAGTTTAAGGGCTGCTGGTTTCGTGTGGTTGGTATGAAAGGGACCCATAGGACTGTTATAATTGCTAATATTAGATCCTATCCAATCTTGTTTACAGGTTGTCTCAACTCTTATAAGTATTTTCTTTCAAAACTGTTTTGGTATTAGTTCAGATTTTCATCAAGTTTTCTCCAGCCGTGTAGTCATTTGTTTTAATCATAAATATAATTAAAAACAAAAATAGCTTTTTCATCAAGTGTTTTAACTAATCCTAAAAGGAAAAAAATCAGAAAAATAGTTAACTAGGTTTGTTTGGCTCTCTAAGTTGGGGGTTTGGATGAAAAGTGCCCTGCACCACTATTTTTCTCTTTCTCAGATCTGCATATTCCTAGTTCCATTCATATCTTTAACTGGATCAGTAGGCTAGAGTTCCCAATTGCTCCGTGTTTTTTATTTTTAAATTTCTCGTCTTTAATCCTTTTTAGCTAAAATTTTGGATTATAACACTCTGGTTGGTGGCCTTTTACTAGATGATTTTAGTTTATTTTTAGGATTTTACTAAGTTAGTTAGATTAGTGCTTAAAGTAAGAACATTATGGCTGTTTGGCACCTGTAGTTTTAGGATCTGTTTTAATGCTATCAGCTTTAATCTTGTGCTCATTTGATCATTTCCTATTGCACTAAGTTGGTCTTAGTTAGATTTAGCCTATTCTAGCCTGTGGTAGCTTTTGGTAGCATTTTAGAGCTTTTTACTTATTCTCCCTGTGAGCTTTTCATATCAGTTGGTTATAGATAGTGCTTAACTGCTTATGCCTTGGTTTATTTCAGTTAATATAGGTAGAATTTAGTTAGAATTAACTTATTTTTCTTATCATGGTTAATGAACTTTAATCGATCGTATCATATCTTATTGCTTGTAAAAACTATATATGTGGTGATCTTGACCAGTGTCCTGAAATGCAGAAACTGTCAGCCTGTGGGAAGAAAGCACGACTTGAGCAAGCCCATACTCACACTACCGGTGCTGTCAGTTTCGCGCGAAGAGACCATGAATTTGTGAGTAACATTTAATCATACATAGAGACAAAAGGGTATCTTTAGTTTAAGGGTTGATTATGAACAATCGTAGTTGTTGCATTTGTACGGAGTGTTATAACCGTTTCGAAACTGTTATAACTTGTATTTTTATGCATTCTTTGATATTCTCTATCTAACATACAGAAAGTGAAAAATGGAAGATCACCGCATGATGTTGAGAGGTTTCACATTTGTTATAAAACAGCGGATGACACTTATATTCAAGAAGCAACAACAGAAATGATGGTATACGCATACTGGATTTCTTTTTTAAAGTTTTATATGGCATATTTTGATTTATGAACTTAAAAAAGTATGCATTGTTTCAGGTTCAAGCAAATAGAGAAATATTAAGAAAGAAGTTAGAGCTAATGTTGAACATGACGTAGTAGCAAAAATTGCTAGGAATGTTCTTAATACACTTATTGGAGATGAAAATCCTTATTGTTTTGGAGCGGGTGTAACAAAATCCCAAGTATCCAAATTTAGTCGTGATTTAAGAAAGATGAGGGGTGAGGTTCTAACAAATGAAAACCGCTTTTCTTTGGAAAAAGTACAGACTCAAAAAAAAATTAGAGACTCAAAAAAAGCAATTAGAGAATCAAAATAAGGAAATAGAGACTCATAAAAAGCAATTAGAGAATCAAGGTTTGCTACTCAAGGAAATGGGACAAAAGCTAAATGACCTTTATGGAATGCTTAAAGTTGTTGAAACTGCGTTTCCTGTTCTATGTAATGGTGCTTCTACTTCTGCTGCTTCTACCGGTACATGTGACAAACAGGTGAGTCGTTTATTGTTTATCGCAATAAATTTTTTCAGTCCCTTATTTGAAGTATTTTATGTTTTTTTCAGCCCTCTTTTGGCGCATCACCAATTACGGACCACTAATCACCCATCATGGATCACTAAACAGGTATATATTTTTTCAGTCCCTTATTTGAAGTATTTTAAATGTTTGATTTGGTAAGTAGTGATTATTTTGAGAGTTCTGCTTGAGGAATTTATTAGTTGAATATAAATAAGAATATGAGATGTTGTCTTCTTAAAGCTAGGAAATAGGGAATGAGTAAGTAGCAGATAACACATTTGAATTCAATTAGCTAATAGTATGTATAAGGAGGAACTAATTGTTTTCACAGATAGAAACTTGTGTTATTGTTGAGATGTACGACTAGGTGAAGATTTTGAAAGGACAAGAGGATAAAGATTTTCCGTAATAAGAGGTTTTGTTGTACAAAGGCTAAAATCTATTTTCAGTTTAGTTAATAACCTCAGTGTTGGGTTCATTTGTTGCCCTACTGATTTTGGCTCATAATTCTTAGGCTAGCCTTGAACTTGCAACTTTGTCTTTGCACTTATATTGACACTAACTTCAACTTCAATGGCATATTGAAGGCGGATTTGATTGGGACTAGAAACTGGTCATCAGTAGAACATACATAACTAAATAACAAATACTGAGGACAGATGTCCTCATCTCCCATCGGCCTCGTCGCCATAACTATACTAGATAAAACAGACATAGAGGAAAGAGCTATCTATTACCTTTTGTACAAGGTATGGCCAGTTAACCATTGTTTAATTTTAACTTATTAATTGTTTTAATAATCTTGATTAAACTATCACTGATAGTACACTATATAGGGCATGCTGCTGTTACTTTTATTTGGTCATTCATATGTTAGATCTTATTACCTTTTGTACAAGGTCCAGTTAACCATTGTTTATCTAACAAGTTCAACATCCACATGAAATTCCAGAAACAAAGAACAAATAGTGACATGTGGCGCTATCCCTCCTCCTGTTGAGCTTCTCAAATTCTAAAATGCATTAGTAGATGTAATGTAGTTAACACATATTTTAAACTTCTCATATGTAAAACGGCAAATTTTTATCCTATGCATTAGTGGCTATGTCTCAGACAATCTTTAAGATGTTATATTGATGATCTTTTGAGTTTTTTAAATACAAAGTAATTTTTGATTTTCTTTCTCTGTATTTAGGAGCTTGTTGAAGATGAGAGATCGAAGAAATATCAATGGAATTTCAGTCTCGTCTGATAGACGATGTTTTGGATATGTACCCAATACTTAGAAATCTCGTCTATAAATCTTTTCTTGGTTTATATCAGTGGGCAGAATTATGTACTTAGAAATCATGTATTTGTATTGCTGGATCTGATATATGTTAATCTGTTACATTTTGTAAATCTGTTACTATGTATCCAATGCAAAAAATATTTTCTTGGTTTATTTCAATGGAATTATGTACAGGTAGCCAAGTGTGTTGAATTTGTGTATTTCTTTATAATACAGGGTATGAATTGTAAATTAGTAAAAGTACAGGTTTATGACTGTAAATATCATAACCATGCCCACCATATAAAGCGTGGAGTTGTTTTTTTTCCAATGTATTATGCTTACAACCATGCCCACTATATAAAGCGTGTACTTCTTAAATTTTTACACGCTTCTTTTTGTGGCAGTTTTTAAATTTTTCTTGACCATAAAAAGGGTGGACATTTAGTCACTTTTTGCCACACTTCTCAGCGTCCCAATCAAATCCAAAGTCCACGCATAATAACGCCCACCATATTGTGACGCCAATATACTCCACGATAAACATATATAGCGTAGACTTCAAATTTAGTGACACTTAAAACCGTGTAAACATGCCTTAATATGTGTGTATAGTTACACCATTTGTTGTAGTGATAGTTTTTTCTCATCAATCTTTCTCAGTATCTAAATCGTCAATTCTGCCAGTTAACAGAATCTTGTGAATAGGATACTTTGTAGGATGAAAAAGTAGAATTGTTTAGCATTCCAAAACCATAAGTAACTTTAGCGACACAAAAGGAATGGGACACAAGAAAGTGGCGAGAAGAAAAAAAAAAAAAAAAAAAAAAAAATCTTTTAACAAGTGTTACTAAAACTTTTATTTAGTGACTCTTATTCGGTCACAATACCTCTATCACTAAATTACATTTTTCGTATCGGTAAAAACTGATAAAACAAAAAGAAACTGGAATTAATACACGTGTTTAGTTTTTATGATAGAATTATGTGCTTTTTCTAACCTCGAAACTTCGCTTGTGAGTTGTTTTTGGAGGTATGCCCGTTGGGTTAGTGTGAATTTAGGTGTACAATACCACTAAACAAAGAGACGAAAAGGGCCCAACCGCAAAGAAACAAAACCCATAACTATTGTAAAGGAACATTTGTTTGATTCATAAATTAAATACTTATAGTTGGTAACTATTGATTAATTAGTCACTAAGTGTATTGAAACATGAAAGGATTTGGTACAAGGTCACTAAAACCTACTCCAATGAAATATATACAAAACGTTCTTAAGATCTATAATTATGTTATGTCATGTACATCACTATTTTATAAATCTCCTTAATTTATATACACATGTATAAAACTCTCATAACTAAAATAAAAATTTCGTTAATTTATAAACACATGTATAAAACTCTCATAATTAAAAGACTAAAATACACCGTTGGTCCCTAAACTTGTTGTTGTTCATCGCGATGGGACGAACCTCGCCCTTTTCATCGCCACGGGTCCAAACAGTAGCCATTAAATGCCAGATTGGTCCCTTGACCAAGTCAAAGTCTAATTTTTGTTTTGTAGTCGAGGGTATTTTAGTCCATACACATTTATACTTTTATAACACATTTATGTTTTACCCCTTCATCTTTCATTCTCTTCATCATCTACCAAAATCATTCATCTCCCCAACATTCATAAATGCAGGAAGATGGACCGATATTTTTTGCTTCTTGTTGATGTTAAACTTATAATGTATTGATTGCATTATTAACATTACAAAAATCAATCAAATACCTGTTTCTACTATGACAGCCACATTCTCTCTTATTCATTGCATTTCTTGTTACGTTGTTGGATGTTTACAAACATGATTCATATAAGGAGCCTGACCGCCCTATATAATTAGATGCTGCTTTGACGTTTTTATCATGAAACTAGACTGCTATGTGTCAAGAGACTCCCAAGGGATGATACCAAAATTAATACAAGTGAGATTCCCATGGAATGCTCCTCTTAGATTTATATGTTCTAATAGCGTTACTTTTGCTATATGTGTCCTAAATCAGGTCATAATTACGTGATACACTGATAGTCAACAAAAGCCAAATCTAAATCAGGCTTAAAGCCTCGAACACACTTACGGCAAAACCCACTTTTTCTAAAACTATGACTATGACTATGACTAGATGTCAATCTAGTCAAGTTGCAGTAAACGAATAGATGCATATTTATTAGGAGCAACTATGAAGCAATGTACAATATTTTTTTGGTTTTAATCACAGTCTAATCACAATATCAATTTGGAGAATGGAACCCCTTATTTACGCTTGGTAAGACGTTATTTTGGAATTAACTTAGCTAAAAACTGGAGAGCAATAACAGATAAAAGCATGCAGATATTTTCAATCACAAACCAAACTTGATTTCTATATCAAGACAGTCCCTTTATAAACAAATAATATGCACGGCATATTCTGGTTAATGAAATCAGCCATCACTTGGAGCAGTACTAGGATCAAAATCTTGGGATTGGTCAAGTTAAAATACAATCATACCACATAACTCGTAACAGATAGAACCAGTGGTTCCATTAAGTTTGTGATCTTTGAACAAAATAAAAAATAAAAAAAATCTTAAATACCCACAAGGGTTCCTATAAAAAATTTGAGATGCTAATGGGAGTTTCTTAAAGGGCAGGTTAAAGTCGACATGCTTTTACCTGATAAGGCCCGAACATAGGAGCATTTATATGTCCTGTACTTAGATGAGTCAACTGACCTAAGTTAATGTGCGGAAAAGGGGATTCACCGATAGCATATTATAAGCCAACATGTTGAAGTCAGGAGAACATGAGTTGTTATCTTTCAATGTTGATGGTGTTATAGATATGTACACGTCTGCTCGATAAAGCTACCCTTCATTACTTATTAATATATGTAGTACCATGTTTGCCCTTCTAATATGCAGTATGCAGTTAGCAAATTAGATTGGGATGTTTCACGTTCACAAAGATGAAGGTAAAAACTGTGGGTGGTGAGAGTTAACAAATGAACAAGTTACCGAAAACACAATTGGTTCAATTTTTTTAGTTACAGCTATAACGAAACTATTACGATAGTAATCTCTTTGTTAAAATATAAAAACAGTTTAGGAGGTTTCATGGATTTAAACACATTTCAGATGCCTTTTGACTTATTTCTTTTTAGTTAGTTTATTTCAGCTTAATCCATCACATAACCCAAATTAACCCATTCATTGGGTCAATACTGTCACATCTATATTTTACTGATAGCTTTGGTTATTGGATGAATTAGGGATGCAGATAACTGGCCATTGCTAGAGCATCCTCCAAAAGATATGGAGATAGCTATAGTGCGTACTGAGAACTGGGACCCGAATGTGGTAGAGAGGCTTGAGAGTCTTGTGGAGCGTAAAAGTGATGAATCCATAGGCAAAGTCTCGGTTGATGTTGTACCCAATTCCGGACACTGATCTGCAGGGATCAACTACAGATGCTGATGGAGATTATGACTCCAAGGCTTGTCTCACTTGTTCAAACAAACATCTAACTTTGGAGTCCGCAAATACAATGCCTCTAAAGACTGGTGTTTTTATGGTAAAATATGGAATTCTATTGAAATCATATCTCTAAAGACTGAAGCCTTTCTCGATTGTATCCATATGTGGGTGATTCTTTCGTTATTGGAAAAAAGATTTAGGACTAATCAAAACTAGTTAGTTTCCACAAGTAGGCAGCGGAAGATCTCAATTTTAACATTGGATTTTTGATAAAAACAAAACACAGTTCTTCACACCCTTGATTACAACTTGACAGGCAAAAGAAAAGAAAGATATGACACATTCTTTGCATACCTATCACTGAAGATCTATTAAAATTCTCGCTACTATCATAGACAGATACAAGTATCTGAACATGTAACGCAATACGCTCACTATTCACAATTCATTTAGTCGCTTGTCAACATGACAATTTTGTCACCTCCAATCTGCTTACAAACTAGAGATGTTACAAGCGTATCTCAATGTAGTTTTTGTAATGTTTTTGAAGAATGGAATCAGAATACATCAGCTTACATAAGCTAATGCAATGAATAAGCGAGAATGTGGGTAGATAATGAAGAGGATGAAAGATGAAGGGATAAAACATATATGTGTTATAAAAGTATAAATGTGTATGGACTAAAATACCCTCGACTACAAAATAAAAATCAGACTTTGACTTGGTCAAGGGACCAATCTGGCATTTAATGGCTACTGTTTGGACCCGTGGCGATGAAAAGGGCGAGTTTCGTCCCATCGCGATGAACAGCAACAAGTTTAGGGACCAACGGTGTATTTTAGTCCAATTAAAATAACATCTCATATAATTAACTCAAATATATCAACCAACAAAGAAATCAAAAATTAAACATTTTCCCGCATCTTGAAAAAACAAACATACTCGCTATGAAAAGAATAAAAATAACAAAAAAGTGATATATATATATATCTTTTAATTTTTTTAGAACGGTAATATTTTCACTCATATACCACATATTTCACAAATGCTTCCAGCGAAACTTAAACTTACAATTTCTAAGTTGGTAGTGAACTCATAAACCACTAGACCAAAGGCGTATTAATTTTTTATTTTTATTTTTATATTTAATAAAAAGGTTTTCAATAAGGCTATACATTGTATAAAATGTTAGTTTCATGTATACATTGTATAAGGTTATATATTTTATTTTTAATACATGGTATAAAGATATCAATAAGGTAATTAGGTGAGATCCTTGCAAAACATGTATCCATTAAAGAACACATAAGTCAATCTCAACCATCCATTCACCTTTCATCTAATGGCTGAAATGAAGCCAAAAATAACAAAGAGAGGGCAAAATTGTAATTTTAGCTTATTTAATATAAAAACCCACTTTCCACATTTTTTTTAAAAAACAACATATCTTGCAAACGGTAAATCTTTAAGCTACGAAAAATATATCATCGCGACGAGAATTAAATCATCTTTCTATAGATATGCACTTTTATATACTTTCGACGATTTTTTTTTCAAAATTTCCGTCCAGAAAAATCCCACGGGATTCGTAAAAAAAATCCCACGGGATTCGTAAAAAGATGAATTTTTTTTTCAAAATTTCCGTCCAGAAAAATCCCGCGGGATTCGTAAAAAATCCAACGGGATTCGTAAAAAAATCCCACGGGATTCGTAAAAAAATCCCACGGGATTCGTAAAAAATTCACTTGTGATTTGTTATTTTTTTAAAATCACAAGTGATTTGTAGAAATGAGTAAATCACTGTTTTATACTTTTATGTCACAGCTTTTTAAAGGTAGATGTTTGTTATATGATTGTTGAAATGAGCACTTGGAATCTCTTTACTAAAAAGTTGTATGTTGTTATACAGAATCTCATGTGATTCTCTCTGATCCATTGGAATTCATATAGAATCTCATGTATTCCATAAAGATACTTGACGAGTATCTTTTATGTGATTCATAGAAAATCTCATGGGATTTTGACATTCATTTATATTTACTGGACTTAAACGCATTGTAGCAACATCTTTTCAGTCGGTGTAAAACATTTTTTAGAAGTTATAAAATATAATAAAGTAAGTAATTAAAGAGGGAAAAAAATAGAAAAATATATTAAAGTCATTAAACAAATAAAATAATCTGGGTGAGATGAATTATGGTGTGATGTAGTATTGGAGTTCATATATCTTCATTTCTCTTTCAATATTTAAGTAAAGTCATTATTACACTCTCTTTCCTTCATAGGTGAGCCTACAACTTCTTTACCTACTCTTGTCCATCAAAGTCATTTTTTTTTGGAACGACATCAAAGTCATTCACCACCTTTAAACCCAGGTAACTATTCCTTCTTCTTTTGGAACAATCTTTAATTTCTCATATTCTCGAATGTTGCAACGGTATTGGGCATGATATTTGTGTCCAGGCTAGAAAAAAACATATAGTCCGATCAACAACAACCCCAACAAATCTGAATGTAAACAAACTTCTAATAACAGAATATGTCATGGTTCACTCGATCTATCGCCAACACTCTCCAACTCAACAACGGCGAAGACGATGACGTTACATCTCAAAAATCACAACAAATCAAAGATGAAAACAATCAGATGATGAATCACCGTTAACACTAGGCAGAGATGATCAAGAGGACGTATCGGAAATCACCAAAAGCCTTAGCTCACCAGTTTTGGGGCGCCGCTACTTTCCTGACTTCTACGCCGGAAACATCGCTACAGTCGCCGGAAACCTTTGTTGGTTGGTGAGAGTAAATGAGAGAAAGTGTGCGTTAAATGAAGAAATGAAATGAAATGATTCATTGAGACGGATCGGTTACCCTTTAGATTAATTGTGAGGGATATTACAAAAGTGCCCTTCAATAATTAACTACTCCCTCCGTCCCATATTAACTGTCCACTTTTAATTTTCTAGGTCTTTCATTTCTAACTTTGACCTTAAATATTTTTAATTGTGTTATATAATACTTGATGCAAAATATATGAATAGATTGAGTTTTAAATGTATTTTTTATTGGTATAACTTTTATTAAATATTATATAACACAAATAAAAATATTTAGATCAAAGTTAAAAAAGAAAGACTTAAAAAGTCAAAACAAGACAATTAATATGGGACGGAGGTAGTATATTAAATAAGGATTAATCTAGACCTTTAGATTTAAAATAGATGGATGGTTGAGATCTCTTGATTTGATTTTTAGATAATTATTGTTCTGCATTGAACTTTTCTCATAAGGTAATATTAATGATTATATCTCGTGCGCACATGAAGTTTTACAAAAACGTTTCTTTATGATAATATTGATTAATATTTATTTATTTTTCAAAAATCTCTTACTATATAAGAGACTAGTTTCTAACCCGTCTGATGGACGGTCTACTTTCATAAGATTATATGTTCATTTGTGTTTTATGTAAATACATTTTACATTTATGTCTTTTGTATTGCAAGCAAGATGATAATATATGGGCACAAAATAATATACCGAGAATGAAAAAACAAAATTGTGGCAAATTTGTTGACTATGTGTTTGTAAGAAAAAAATAATAATATGTATTAAATAAAACATCATTAATAGTGCGTTTAAAATAAATGAAGTATAAATTTGAAGATTTATTTAACAACATGCTGTTACAATTTTGTAATATTCTGTTATAGTTACTAACTTTGAGTTACGCATATGTATAAAGTCTAAAATATGTGATGACAATACATGAATACAAATAATTATGAACCAAAGAAGCAATCATAGCTTTCTTGCTCTTGGTGACTGACATATGTACACATTTAGTTGTCATAAAACTTATTGAAATACATTGTTAATAAATAATTCTATTATGATACCTTTGTCTAAAAGCAATAATCTCTGGCATGTCATTGTTGATGTACAATATTGATACAAATAGAGCATTGTTGACATCAGACTTACCTGAATTATAAAAGACAATTGTAAATCGTAAATGAACATATAAAATGTAGTAGAATAATCAGTTTTGAAGAATCATAAAATGAGTGCATAATATTAGGTAGAGTATATTAAAACGTGTATATAAAGTGATTACTTATTACATACCGTTTCAATACTTGACATTTCCAAGCTGCATGATGCATACAGTTTGGCATTTTTTCTCTATTGAGCACATTCATTCCACCTCTCGCCCCAAGCATCCCAGATAGTACAATGGACTGGATTTTCCCTATTGAATCGGTTGTGTGAGTGTTATGCTAGAAACAATATAAAATCTATACAATTACTTATTAATTATAAGTGTAAATATAAGTCACTCACTCAAAATCCTGTGAACAACTGTTCTCCTTAGCCTTTTAACACTAGACCAGTTAATATCCACGATTTTTTCAATGGCAACAACTGTGCCTATGACATCTAAAAAAAGGGACACAACTATATAAGTTAATACAATTGAAAGTGCAAATGATGTGTGATTTAGTTGGTTTATGGAAATAAGCTTACCAACAACATCAAACTTGTTGAAAGGATTTTGGGTGTCCCACAAAGCACTGAAGTTATCAAACACAAAGCCATGGACATTATCATCGATTGAATCAATGCATGTAACTACAGTGTTTTTGTGGAATGTAATCTTGAACCTGTTACTTGTTAAGACTTGTGATTGAGTCGTGATTTGTGATGTATTATCAAATGCGAGGCATTGAATTTGTAGATGCAAATTAGGTCACACAATAATGAAAAATCCTCATTTTCGTGCTTCATGATAGCTGTAAAACAGGAGTGATGGTTGATTTTTGAAATATTTGCCTTGGATAAATAATGAAAATACAAAAAGTTTGAAAATCAAAATCAAAGATTGGTGAAGGAAGAAATTTGAAAACAAGTTTATCCCTGGTTTCTAGCAACAAAACGCCCCAATTTTTTTACATATTCAAAGTTGCCTTAAATTTCTTTTTGTGTAGATTTGTTTATTAGTTTTGTTTTCTAACATTTAACACAAATCTTGTAATGTTACAGTGGTTAAGCTATTTCATTAGTTGTGTATATTATGTAAAGAACACAAGTTCAAACCTTGGAAGTTCATTTTTATTATGTTGCTTTTTAGGTCGGATTTTTTACTATGTTTATAGAATGTTATGTCATCGTTGAGTCATAATTGATGTGGCAATAATGATGTGTTATGAGCTCTTCTATTATATAGCGCAGAGATATCAAGAAAATTGGTTTAATCGGTCTGTGCATCATTTCTAACAGAACAATTCCCATTACTATACATAGTAAGAGTGCGTTTGGTATCTCGGAATAAAAATCACGGAATGAATTTTTATTTCAATCAAGGTGTTTGTTTAAGATGATGGGCCAATCATTATGGAAATGAATGATAGATTTATACCATACTTTATATATATCAAGAAAGTTAGGTATGAATCTTTCATAGATAAGAAATCAACCACTACAATCAAACTACTCCCTCCGTCTCATATTTATTGTCCATATTTCCTTTTATGGATGTCTCAAATTAATTGTCCACTTACCTATTTTAGTAAGAAAAAGAGAATATAATGAGAGAATATTCCATTTAAGTGGTTGAGAGTTATAATGGTCCCACTTTTATTAATATTTGTGCTTCTTGTCTAGTGACAATAAATTTGAGACGGAGGGAGTAATAACTATTGTGATTAACATACCAAACGCACCCTAAAAAATACGTTATACTCATATACTCCGTAACACAACAAAACAAATTAATAGATCATAAATCTCATTTCTGCAAATTGTTCTGTACCTCCAAATACATTATGTCGTCCGTATTTAAGACCTCTCAATATCATCGTATAATATTTAGCAACGTGTCCACCAATCATAACTGTCATTATTACGTCGAGTAGTGATTTTTGTCTAGATACAAACCTTCATTAACAACCGTTAGATCACACTCTCATCACAAGGACAAAATCGTCATTTCACACATACTAACTTTCTATAAATACCTTTTCCTTTCTCATAGCACAAAAATTGCGAAAACAAATATTGATACACAATTTTCTTTTCTACTTTAGGGAATGCAGAGAGATGATTGTAGACTCGCGGCTGTTTAACCGTGGCAGAACCCAACAACCTATCGGCGGCAGAACGTGCCACCGCAAGCACGTTGAAGACGGGTGAACTGTATTCACCCGTGGCAACCAGTCACACTTTTAGTATCATTTTCACTTTGTTTTCTTCAGAAAGCCAAATATTTTTCTAGTATATTTTTCTTTTACTGAAATTTGAACCCGCAACCTTTTAAGATGTCTTCAGAAGATAGAGCTAATGGTGTGCTCAACGGCAAATACGAGCTCGGGCGACAGCTAGGCCACGGTACATTTGCGAAGGTGTACCACGCGAAAAACGTGCATACCGGTAAAAGTGTAGCAATGAAAATTGTTGGCAAAGAAAAGGTTATAAAAGTCGGAATGATGGACCAGATCAAGCGCGAGATCTCGGTTATGAAGATGGTGCGACATCCAAATATAGTCGAATTATACGAGGTGATGGCGAGTAAATCCAAGATTTATTTCGCTATGGAGCTTGTGAGAGGCGGAGAGTTGTTTTCGAAAATAGCTAAAGGCAGACTTCGTGAAGAAGTTGCTAGAAGCTATTTTCAACAGCTGATTTCAGCGGTTGATTTTTGTCATAGTCGTGGTGTGTATCACCGCGACCTGAAGCCAGAAAACCTCTTGCTTGATGAAGAAGGTAATTTAAAGGTTACAGATTTCGGTCTAAGCGCGTTTTGTGACCATCTTAGACAAGATGGCTTGCTACACACAACTTGTGGTACTCCAGCTTATGTTGCACCAGAAATAATAGGAAAAAAAGGTTATGATGGCGCTAAGGCGGATATTTGGTCATGTGGAGTCATTCTGTACGTTCTTCTCGCAGGGTTCTTACCGTTTCAAGACGAAAACATTGTAGCTATGTATCGGAAGATCTACCGGGGCGACTTCAAGTGTCCGCCCTGGTTCTCATCCGATGCGCGAAAACTAATCACTAAACTCCTAGATCCGAACCCAAGTACCCGAATATCTATTTCCAAAATCATGGAATCTAGTTGGTTCAAGAAAACTGCACCAAAGACGAATGCTAACTTTTTAATCGAAGACGAAGGTGGACAAGTACAATCCAAAGGAATCGAGTCGAAAACACTAAACGCATTTCACATAATATCCTTATCCGAAGGGTTCGACTTATCTCCCTTATTCGAAGAGAAAAAAAGAGAAGAAAAAGAAGAAATGAGATTTGCAACAACCGAGTCGGCTACAGCCGTCATGTCGAAGCTAGAAGAAGTTGCAAAATTGGGTAAATTTAGTGTGAAAAAAAGTGGGGACGAAAGTAGTCTAAGGTTACAAGGGAACCAAGTTGGAAGAAAAGGAAAGCTAGGTATCGCGGCTGAGTTATTCGCAGTCACGCCTTCGTTTTTAGTTGTGGAAGTTAAGAAATCAAGCGGCGATACGTTGGAATATAATCAGTTCTGTAGTAACGAGCTCCGGCCAGCGCTCAGGGACATCGTGTGGCGCTCTGCGGCCGGACACTCGTTTCCGGCTTGAATTAAATCGTTGATTTCAAATTTGTTGTTAAGTTTTTGTAAAGTTGTTATTGTATTTGTTATGATATTAAATGTGTCATGTGGTTTCTGTTTTGTTTTTAAGAATTATGTTATGGAATCGTTGTTCATGTGACTTTGAGATCTTGTTGGTTTTTTTTGAATATTTTGTGTATCCTTTATGTATTTTTTTTCTTTTAATGATCATGGTTGTTTTGTTTTGTCGTGTAATATAAGTTGATTGGTTTCTTTTTGATAAAGTTCTCTTAAAGAATTGTGTATATAAAAGATTGTGTATATAAAAATTTGAAAACCATATCAAGGTAACTAGTGCCGGAAAAATCTAAGTCAGAGACTCGTATTCTACGGGTAGTGCCGGAAAAAGCCTTACTATTTTAACCGTTTATAGTCCATGTAATGGTTTCAATATATGTGTCGAGCTGTATGAACGTTGAATTGTTAGTTCAATTTCTCAATATGACAAGAAAAGACTTGTATGGTAGTTAACTAGTTAAGTATAGACATATGAAGTGTTTGGAGTGAGTTGAGATGGAATTATTATTATTTTATTTATTTATTATTTTTTTTTTTAACAAATTTGAGATGGAGTTCAATGAAAGGTTATTAATATGATTTGATTCGTTTATATGCACATGTTGGACAATTAGGGGGAAAAAACTTAAAGTTCGATCGCGAAACGCTAGATCGTGAGTTGTATTAATATACAAGTAGCAAACACGAGAGACTATAAATGATTCGTTTATATGCACATGTTAGACAATTACAGAAAAAGAAAAAACCCAACGTTCGGTCACGAAACGCTAGATCGCGAGTCGTATTGATACACAAGTAGCAAACACGAGAGACTATAAAGAACCAACAAGAATATGCACATAATATACGCTCGTATCAAACCTTTATTAAATCACATAATAAATTTATTACAACGAGGAAGAAGAATGAATAACTAATATCCCCTAATCTCTATTTATAGAGATGAGGAGATAGAAACCTCTCCTAAGTCGAATAAAAAACATCCCATAAAACCAAACTTAAAGGAGCCGGCTAAAGGCATTTCCTTGCCTTGCAAGGCAAGCTTAACTAATCCTAGTTATACTCTAGTCCTAATCTTAATTACAATGTGCACTTAAACCCCTAGCCTATGTTTAAATTTACTCCTATTATACTACATTTCCACTTTATAAGTAACACTTCAACATAATCAATACTCAACATCCTTTTCGCATGCTGGAACCTCGAACCGTGGACCACCTTGTCGACCATGCATTATGCTTTAGTAATTCCTCTACATTAGCTTTCTTAGAATCATTCACATTTTTTTAGTTGCATTACCCTCTACGCCCTCTTGACCAGATACTCCAGTTACCATAATATCTCCCCTCCCCCCCCCCCCCCCCACACTTTTGTACCAAGGTGTGCCTTTTCCTATTCATTTACCAAGCAGTCTGTGTTTGTCCTTTCTTTAAGTTGCTTGTCCTTCAACCATCTTTGAGCCACTGCAACATAATCGTTACTATCCTGAATAACCTCAAGCTTTACAGTTTTCCTGAGCTCCCTATAGTTCCACCTCAAACCAAACATGTTTATCAACCTTTAATCCATGGACTCATGTTTAAACACTTGGACCAAGTTGTTTGAACCCAACTTGTTTATAACCAAGTTGTCTAAACCCAACTTGTGTTTAACCTTCATGCTTTTGTACACCAAAAGTCATCACTTTTGGTTTAATAGAACACACACAGTTCTTTCTCCTGATCCCGGTCATCATAACCCGACAACCTTTGATGATCTTGATTCTACTCATCTGCATCTTCACAGTGTAACCTTCTTTATCAAGAGTACCTAATTAAACCAAACTTCTTTTTTAACCCTGGAACATACCTGACATCTTCCAGTATAAAGATCCATCATGCAAATGTATCTTCCCTTTTCTAGTCCCTCTGATAGTGCATGTCATGTTATCATCTAACTGAATCGAACCACCATCAAAACCCTTAGGTGGCGTTTGGTTCGTGAAATTGAAATTCCGGAATTTCAAATTCTGGAAAATTTCAATTCTTGAGGAATCAGATTTTTGAAATTTAAAATAGCATGACGTGTTTGGTTAACAGAAACTTATAGTATTTTAAAATATGTCCTTATGTTTGTTATTGCCAGATGTCATGGATTTACTTTAATTCTTAAAAAAACAAAAAAAAAAATGTATAAGTAATATTTTGGTCTTTCAAAAGAAAAAATGTTTTCAAGTAAATTGAAAATTTTCATTTTTTTAGGCATTCTAATTGCCTCATTTTGCTAATTCATGAAATTTTAATATCATTTATTTGACATACCAAGCAAACTATTTCAAGGAATTTTAGAACATATGTAATGAAATTCCCCTATTATAACCAAACCAAACACACCCTTATAGTTATACAAGAAATTCCTCCTAGGTGTCATATGATAAGACCCGCCTGAATCCATTACCAATTCAGTCATCTCATCATTCCTGACTACCACCAAGGCTTCTCCAAAGTAGGTTTGACCCTCATCAGCAGAAGAATCAGAATCCTGATCATCCTTACCCGTCTTGACAAACCCACTTGACTTTTTCATTGGAAAATCTCTCTTCATATTACCACTTGACTTAAATTGTTAACTTCCAGAATGAACTTTACCTGAATGATCTGACCTTCCCCTTACATATAACTCATTACTAGTTTCTTCCTTTGTGCACTAGCTCTTTCCTTCAACTCTTTTGAATTCAGAGTCGCCAGAACATCCTCTATTATCAAGGATTCCATCCCATACAATAATGTCTCCACAAAGTTTTCATAAGACGATGGCAATGACGTTAGTGACATAAGTGCCTGATCCTCATACTCAATCTCGATATCGATATTCATCAAATCAAGTATCAACTTATTAAACTCATCTATATGATCACCCAGTTTCGTACCTGGACTCATATAGTACATGTACAACTTCTTCTTTAGATACAATCTGTTTGCTAAGGACTTGGTCATATACAGACTAGTCAACCTCATCCAAATTTCTGCACTAGTTGTTTCCTTAGTAACTTTACGTAAAACTCGGTCTCCTAAGCATAGAATCAAGGTGTTGTATGCTTTCTTTATCAAACCAGCCTTTTCTCCTGCTTTCATATCAGCGGGTAATGTCTCTAATGCAGCATCATATCCTTTATGTACCATTAAAGCACCTTTTCCATAGGGCTAATTTATTCTTCCTGTCGAATTTTTTGATATCAAACCTAGGTATAGAACTAGTCATTCTTCTTTTACCTTGCTAAAAACCTTTTCAAGTTATTTCTTAACCAACTTTACCGACAAGTCTCATAATTCGTGTGCAATATCTCCATTGTTGCTAAAAATCCTTCTTGTAAATCGAGTTAATTTAGAAAACCATAAACCCTTGATCTCGAACAACCAAACTCGATCGTTAACTTGAAACCCAAGAAAAGCACGATTGAAACTTGAACCAAAAGAAAAGCCGCAACAACATAGAACCTTCAATTTAATCGTCATTTAAAACCCAAAGACAATACCTGAAAGTCGACTTTTAAAAGTCGAATCGTTTGTCACCTTTGTAGTATTTTCACGTGACTGGTCACCTTTTGTTCTTTTTCACGCGAGTTTTAAATAAGAAACTTAAAACCTTTCTTCAACCTCTCGTAAGTATTGCAACAATCAACGGAACCTGAACTTCGAACGAATTCGACACCTCGAACTAGCACTCGTACCTCGTGCTCTTGATATCACTTGTTGGACAATTACGTAGGACAACGAACCCGAAGTTCGATCGCGGAACGCTAGATCGTGAGTTGTATCGAGCACAAGTAGCAAACACGAGAGACTACAAAGAACCGACAAGAATATACACACGATATACCCTCGTACCAAACCTTTATTAAATCACCTAATAAAACAATTCCAACGAGGAAAAAGAATGAATAACTAGCATCACATCTCATCACTATCTATAGAGATGAGGGGTAGAAACATCTCCTAAGTCGAATAGAAAACTTTCCATAAACCCGAACTTAAAGGATCCGGCCAAAAGGCATTTCCTTACCTTACAAGGAAAGCTTAACTAATCCTAGTTATAGTCTAGTCCTAATCTAAATTACAATGTACACTTAAACCCAATGTTTTGAAACCCATATCAAACCAGCCTCTTGAACCGCTTTTGGCCGAAAAAACGGGCCAAATGAACTGGTTCTTTGAGACTTCAAACCCGAGTTTTACCCGTCGAGTTTCATGTGATCCAAGTCAGCACGGACGCAGTTCACCAAAGTTGGCTGTATATGATATTTTTATTTTATGTTACAAATATATATGATAAATTTGGATTGATTGTGATGGTGGATAATGTTGTTTTTAGGTTTAAAACTTGTAGTCTCGTTGAATTCTATGTGTTTGGTATTGTATAATATATGTTTTATAAATCTATTATGTGATGGGTATTGAATTTTTTAAGTTTTATGTATGTTTGAAATTAAATATTAAATGTTTTATAAGTGTTTTGTGGCCGAAATATTGCAATCTACATAAATAGAAAACCGGTGGACTCGACGGTCGAATCAGTTAAACAGTTGACCCGATGACTCAACCAGGTTGATTCAAAACCCGGGTTTTAAAACATTGCTTAAAACCCCAACATCTGTTTAAATTTACTCCTAACACGGTACATGTTTAGTATTTCGGTTGCTATTAAATCAACTTTGATGTAGTTTCATTGTCATATCTATGTTTCTTAAAATCCTAATCGAAATAGATGTACTAGTGGGCACAGTCTTTTTCGCTCACCACATCGATATGACTCGATTGTGAGTCATTCATAGGATGTCGAAATTAAGGTTGGTGGGTCATGATCGATCAACTTATAGCGGTAATGATAAATCCCCAACGGTCGACATTGTAGCAATTTGGACTAGTTAATAATAATGCAAAGACTTCAATTCTCATTTCTACTTATCTTATCTTGAATGAATGATATATTCAAAAAAAAAGTACAATAAAGTTGTATGAAAAAAATGAAACGATGGTTGATGGTGGGGCAAGTATTTCGACAAGAGATGTGATCATTTTAGTTTTCGGATAAAGTTGTACGAAAAGCAACTTAATAATTTACATTAGGGTCAGATAGCAATGTAGTTGCATGACAAGACTAGCCAATAAACCAATTTCTTAGATTATCGTATGGGTGTTATTAGGCTGCCTCCAGTAGTTCGATCGAGGCTTGCCTCGATCGATTGAAGAATCGATCGTCCTTGATGTGGTGTGCCGATCGTCCATTAACTTTCACACAACTTGGTAGCCCTCACGATCGAGTATTTCAAACGTTTTATGTCAAAAACTTACCGTTATATGCAACGGTTTAAAATAAAATTAACCTTTATAAATACACAATAGAAACACACTTCAATCCACAAATCTATTTCACACAATTCAAACTCAAAATACTTCTCAACACAAGATTTAATATGGCTTGCCGTCTCCCCCATTCAGTTGAAGATATGCAAGCGTACGTTCAAAATCAATGCAATAACGGCGATGAGGCTCGAAAAAACGCTATTATAAGCGTCATCGAATTGTTTGACCAGACGAAGGCGGAGAAGCAACAGATGAGAGAAAACTACAAGAGTTGCAACGACATTACGCCTGAACGAAAAGTTGTGATCGACAAATTTTTGAAAGATCAAGCCCGCAAAGACGGCGAGATTGCTGACAAGTTGTGGCGGTGTGTTCAAAAGATAACGGACAACGTCAGCACCAAAATCAATTGGAGCTCCCGGGAAAACGAAAAAGATGGTGTAGGTGCATCAACTTCGAGCTACCGGGGGAACCTCTGCTAGACGAGGAAGATTTGGCTCGCATCGAGGGATTTGCCGGTTATCGTACTCCCTCGTATGACTCTGCATGCGGGGAGCATTCAGATTAGATTTATGATTTATGTATTTCGTATCGTTTTTATATTTAATATATTATTGTTTTTATTTAGTATTGTAACATTTTAATTATTAATGAAATTTTATTTTGTGTTAAAAATGTTTTTTTTTTTAAATGAACTTGGTCGCCCTTACTGGGTCACTTAATCGCCTGAAGGTCGCTGGAGAGAGAAAGCTGACGTGGCAGTGAAAAGTAATGGGATTGAATCCCCTTGGTCGCCCTTACTGGAGCATTCCCAACAATAACACCATAACATCAATAACACCGTCCACGTCAGCGCCACATCAGCTTTAAGATTTCACCTTAACATCCCCAAAAAACACCCACAACAATAACATCTCAATAACATCAATAACATCCCAAACAATTTACAAAAATAACCCCTCATTTAGGGGCATAAATGAAAAAAGAAAATAAAATAAAAAAATATAAAAAAAATAAAAAAAAAATAACGGGCGTTAGCCCAGTAACGCCCAGGGACTAACGCCGAAATAACGTTGCGGTTCCAATGGTTAACGCCAATAACGGGCGTTATTTAGCCCCCCAACGCCGTTATTGCGTTACCATTAGCAATGCTCTTACTGGGGGCAGCCTTAAGGGTATCCTTATAGGATTCCGTTACCTTTCTTTCTTTATTTTTTAACCTTTTTTTCGTATTTTTTGTCTATACTAGTTTTGACTTATCAAACTTTATATTTTATGTTTCTTACTTTCAGTTCAGTAATTTAATAATAAAAACAAAATTAAAAAATGAAAAATGAGGGAGGGTGCCAATATCCATTTAAGGGAGTATAGAGGCTTTATCATGTTTTAGGGTGCGTTTGGTATATGCATATGGGATCATGGAATGTGTTTCATTTCAAATAATTATGTTTGTTTGATAATTCTCGTAATCAAATATAACAATGATAGGTGAATATGTTCTATACTACAACCCACTTAAAAGGGTAAGGTATGAGACTTTCATACCTAAAAGTCTCACCTTATATCTAAACCCATATTGATCGTGAATTATGATAGCATACTTAACGCACTTTAGAGTTTTTGAAAAGAAAAAAAAAAAAAAAGAAGTGTTAATTATAGAAGAGCTTAGACTAAGCTATATACGAGTATCTAATTAATAATTAGCCAAGTTAATTATATAAAGGTTATCTATATGACGAGCCTGCGTAAGTTATCTATTATGGACGAAGAAACTGAAACCAAATCCCGGTGTCTGAAAAAATCCACGCTTTTGTTACAAAAGCAGGTCAATAAACTAATAAAAACTAGCAAAAAATTAGCTAACTAGAGCTTACAGAACCACAACCAAAACAAAATACAAACAACCAAGCCAAAAACCCTAATCTAGAGAACACTCTCCAAGTAACACTAACTACGTACGCCTAATACTCACATGTCATAACAACTTGACGACTCCATAAAATCAATTTATACAATGAGTTTGGTCATATACTCATATTGTACATAGGAATATACTAACAAGTTCTTTGAACCTTAATCAAGTTGATGGTGGGTAGATTCTGTTTCGTTCACCACATGGGCATGGTGTGTTTCATGGTTGTCGGATGCTAAAAGGTCATGATCAACATTTCGAGGCATGCAATAAAACAAAATGGTCTAACTCATCACAATTTGGGACCATTTAATAATGTATCAACTTCACCCTTCGCCTACGTTACATAATTATAATCTTGAACAAATGAAAAACACAGAAGATTACAAAACATATTATCACACGAAGAATCATATTGTGTAGAAAAATAATACGAGTGTGCAGAGGTATGGTGGCCTGGTGGGACTGTGAGGCCCTAGGTTTTTGTTTTTATTTGTTATGAAGAGTGGACCTATGCTTTTATTAAATAATTAAGAAAAAGTCACATGCGATTAAATTCGTTTGTTTAACATTGTTTGGTTAAAGAAAGCGATGCGTTATAAACAGTTAACTCTAAGTTTCTTTTTTTCCTTTTTCAACGGCCCTTTATTAAAAGCGTTCTAGGAAGACGCTAAAGACCAACAACAAAAACATATTACAGATTATATGAAATTAGAACTAGCTTTGATTGGATCATATAATCAATCAATCTAATTTGGTTTAACGATTTTGCTCTTATGAGAGATCCAAGTGTAAGGCAGAATTTTAATCTCATCGAAGTATCATTTTTAAGGGTTTCGAGTTGAACAATCAATCCTAACTCTAAACCTAATGGACCACAAGTGCATAATCAGAGCCGTTTTATATTTTTCGGTGGCTCTATGCAATAACAATAAAGTGACCCTATTACACTCGTAACCTAAAGAGAAATTGCATATAAACTTGAACTGTATGAATTATATACGTTTGATGTTATGCGTACTTAGTCTACATTTTTACCTCCCCCATACCCCGCTCTGGCGGGATTGGGTTCGTTGTTGTTGTTGTTGTTGATGTTATGCGTACTTATATGCAAAACTGATAAAAATGTGACCCCGTTTAAATAGAGACTATGTGCGACGACAACTATTTCACACCAATCCGAGAGAGCAAGTAGAGCATTAAGAGAATTAAATTGATCCATCTCTGGACCACTTCTAACTGACGTCTCCATGCCCAGGTTCTAGAAAGAAGTCCATTGAAAGTGTTGCGCCTATCTTTTACTTTGCATAGGAGTTTCTAATGAGTATAATGTGGAAATTAAAAAATAGAGTCAATTACATAAATTGTCCTTGTGGTTTGGTTAAAATTATGAATCTTATCCATGTGGTTTTTTAAGCGGTTCACGTTTCCGTAATTTCTCAAAGTTACGGATCTTGTTCAAATTTTGACCCGCTCGTTAAAAATGACGTAACTTGACATGATAGACTACATAAATTGTCCTTGTGGTTTGGTTAAAATTATGGATCTTATCCATGTGGTTTTTTAAGCGGTTCCCGTTTCCGTAATTTCTCAAAGTTACGGATCTTGTTCAAATTTTGACCCGCTCGTTAAAAATGACGTAACTTGACATGATAGACTAACGGAGAGTAACCTTGTAAAAATCCGATTTCCCTCTCAAAATACAAACCACAAGGACGATATATGCAATTTACTCTTAAAAAAAATTAATTTTAACAAAAAAAAAATTTTAAGTTTTTTTTTTTAATTGTTACAAGTATTATAGTAAAAAAATTTAATAAAATTATTTTTTTAAATAATCAGTTTTTGTTAAATATTATAGTAAAATGTTTTTTTTTTAATTTTATAATATTTTTTTAACAAAATTAATTTTTTTAAAAGTTTTTTTTTTTTTTAATTGTTACAAGTGTTATAGTAAAAAAGAAAAATTTAATAAAATTATCTTTATGAATAAACTGTTTTTTTAAGTGTTATAGTAGAATGATTTTTTTATTTATTTTTTATTTTGTAATATTTTTTTAACAAAATTACATATTTTTTTAATTTATTATAATAAAATTAAAATATTTTCGTAAAATAAAATTACATATTTTTTTTAAGAGTAAATTACATATATCGTCCATGGTTTGTATTTTGATAGGCAAACCGGATTTTACAAGGTTAAACCTCCGTTAGTGCATCATGTCAAGTTACGTCCGTTTTAACGAGCGAGTCAAAATTTGGACAAGATCCGTAATTTTAACCAAACCACAAGGACGATTTATGCATACCGCCAGAAATAATGACTTTTGTTTAATTTTTACTGACTCTCAATTTACTGGCTCACTTTCACCTTAGTTAAATCAAGTTTTGAATTTATAACTTTCACTAAAAGGTAGATAAACTTTTTATTTCCTAAAACTATAATATATACAATGTTCTTTAGTGCATAACTTTAATTTCTCAAAAATATCTATCAGAAATAACACCAATCATCAAACTATTAAAGGGTCATCCTCTTGGAAAGTTAGGAGATTAATTTCCTTTTTTGACATGACATAAAGTTTTGCCAAGCTAAGAAACTAGTGGGTGATATGAAATAATTGAGATCATCTTTCTTACTTCCATTATATGACAACAAGAGTTTCTCCTCCATGTGTTTATGAATTATATTGTCTCATATTTATTTAAACGCTTTTAATCAAACTAGACGAGTACCCGTGATGAGTGTCTAAATACTCATCATTTTTGTATAATCTAAACTGCAAAATCATCTGAAAACACTCAAAAATACATCAAAATGATGAAAATATCACAAATCAGTGTTTTATGTGTTTTAAATGCAAAAAGATCAAAATCAGATGAAAAATGATTCAAGTTTGCAAAATTGGCAGTTTTAGTCCCTCAAGTTTTAAAAGTTGTCAAATCTAGTCCCTGGAATTCAAAAATGTGAATTTTTGTCATTCAAGGTCCCTGAAATATTCTAAGTTGTTAAAAATGGTCCTTGAATGATTCTTTGGTCAAATGGCAGAAAAGGTCCCTAAACTTTGAAAAATGTCAAAATTAGTCCTTGGACTTAAAAAATGGAATTTTATGCAAAAAGGGTCCTTGTACTATCAAAGTTTGTCAAGTTTGGTCCTTGTGATAAGTTTGGAAAACTGCAAGATTGGTCCCTCATGTTTGGCAGATTTGCAAGTTTGGTCCTTGGGTTAATAAGCTACACCAAACGGATCCTATATCAAACCAAAGCCCAAATCCAATCCATATACCTGTTGGCCCAACCCTTAGCCCAATCCCATTTGACCCTTGAGCTTGACCCCCACTCTTGACCCTTGACCCCGTTATTAATACTCTTCGGTCAACAAAAGTCAAACGGTTGAAAAACCGCCAACACTGTTCACTTCCTCTCCCATGCCTGATATCCCAAAACCAGTAATGGTTTTTCCATTTTTTCAACATCTCCCCACCTTACCTTGTCCCCTCCACCTTCACTAACACCAAAAATCTTTAATTGACTCAAACCCACTCCATTTATTGATCAAACCTGCTATGTGACTTTTGGCGCCAAAATCCATTTGGACGGATAAGATGAGTTGGTTGATTTCAATGGCTGAGATGAGGTGGGATGCATTCAGAGGTCAACATAGAGTCTCTAAAGTCTATAAAAGTGGAAGAAGAAGCAATGTATCAATGTATCTAGTGTAATCTTTAAATTCTAAGTCGTTTTTAGCTTACTTTTAATTTCAGTGTATGTTTTAGTCTTAAAAATCTGTATTTCAAGTTCTTATGTTATAATAAAGCTTTTGTGAAACCTCAATTCAAGTATCAAGTTATATCTCAGATTATGCAAATTTTCCTTATTTTCAAAATCTCATGAATGATCAAATGTTGTTTGTAGATGTTCTTATGGACTGAATAAGCTACATAAGCTCCTAGATAGCTTATAAAAGCTATTAGATATCTTAAAATTCAGTTTAGAAGCAAAAATCAAAAATCACCAAAAATACAAATTAAATAGTTGAAAAATAAAAAATCCATTGGAAATGGTGTTCACAGCTGGAGCAGGGTGAATTTTGGATGGCCTTGGGTTAGTGGCTTAGTGGTAAGCCTATAGGAGTGTTCTTGGTTCCTTGTTCTCAGCTTTGAGCTTGGAAAGCTTTTGTAAGCCTTTTTATTCATTTTTGCATTTCACTGTTGTAGTTGTTCATTAGCTTAAATTTCTGTTTCTTTGTGTTAATTAGTCTTAGTTAAGTGTATTTAAGTATTAAAATCAGTTGGTTGTTCTTTTTAATTTGAAGTTTATAAAAATTTAGTTTTAACAGTTAAAATTGAATCATCATCATTTCTTAGTTTAATGTTATAATGGTTGTTGTTTAATGTTTCATTAGTCCTAATATATGATAATACATGGTTTTGAATCAGTTTCATGGTTTTAAATTGTGTTTTGCTTTGAAAAATCATCAAAACAGTCATATAAAGGGTGTTTGGATTTGCTTGTTTAAACTGTAACAAGTCTTGTTTGTGTTGATTGTTTATTGTGGTTCTGTGTCTCATTGGTCAATAATAACTCAAGCAAGTCATAAAAATCAGTGGTCATTTGTGGAAAAGTCAAAATCTCATTTGATCACATCTTGTGTGTCCACTATTGGAATTTCATGATCTATGATCATTGTTTTGTGTTTACAAGTTGCTTAAATTGCTTAAATCAATCTTAGCTCACCTTAAAACAACATAATCAGTGCATAGAATCAGTTTAAATTTCATTTTAGTCAACTTAACTAGTTTTTATAAAAGTCAAATTTCTCATTTTGGTCGTTTTTGATTAAAATAGATAATTTCAGTGTGAGTTTAATAGTGAGTTTTAGCTTAAAATCTTTTGGGGTATTAAAGTTCAGTTGCTAATCTAAATTAGAAAAATACTAGTTCTCTTTAAATCAGCTTTTTAAGTGCTTATTTTCCAGCTTCTTTAGAGTACCTTGTCTGAAATGGTGCCCTGTGCACAGTTTGGTGGTCCAACTTGATAAGCTTGCACAAAGCTTATTAGTTGGCCAAAGTTTGTGATTCTTAGTTCTTTGGAAAGCCAACCAAGCCATCTTGAAGTCTCAAGCTTGGTTTTTCATTTTCTAGCTTGTTTGCTAGAGCTGCAAATCCTGCAATAAGCTCTAATCTTGTCCCATTTCTGTGTTTAGCATAAGTGCTTATTTGTTTGTTATTAGCTTATCAGTGTGCTTATCTGTATCTTTTAGCTTCATTTCAGTTCATCTAGCTTGTTTGCATCTTTATTGAGCTTTTGTTTCAGCTTGTGAGCTTGTTTGAGCTTATTTCACCAAAATAAGCTCTTAAGCCCACTGTTGTGATCACTAGAAGGGTACCCGCGCAATGCGGCGGTGGGTACCCGATGACTATTTTTATAGCGAGCAAATGCTTTTCATGTGACTTTTTAAGAACAGTAAGACGACTGACATCTTCTTTTTTTATGTTCTTTTTTGACAATAAATTTACAGATATCAAGAATTTCGTTTAGCCCGTGCCCGTTCGGGCTCAAGCCCATTTGGCCCGTTGCCCGTTCGAGATTGAATATTTGTATAATGTGCTTTATTATTTGTATTGGTGACATTTAATGCAGGAAATTGTGTCTAATTTGGTTGTACAATATGCTTGATAATTTGCATTTTTTATGTAATGGGTGTTTTAATAACTGTATTAATTATATTTATTAACCAGTAAATTAATTGATTATATTAAATAGCATTAATGAGGCGTTCTGTTTTTTATAATGTGCATTAAAGTGGTGTACACTATACTTCTTGTCTTGTACGTCTGAAAATTATGTGCATTGAATAATGTGATGTATTAAATTTTAAGCCTTCCACTTATAGTAAGTGTGTAGGCTTATTTTTTTAAGACTTCCTATTAAAGAAAGTCCCAAACACTTTATATAGTAGTATAGATAAGCTTGTCATTCTGCTTATTTTAAATTTGTAAAATTTTTGTCTTTGTAAAAGTTTCATATTATTAGTATTTAAGTAGTTTTCAAAAAGAAAATCTAGAAAAACATCAATTTAAAAACAGTGATAGCATTTATTTAATAGAATTAGCTTTTTGATTTTTCTTTTTAGCTTATTATTAAGCAAATCTTGTTTTTATATTTTTCTTAGTTTTCTGTCACCTTAAGTTATTTTTAGAAAAAGTTTCATATTTTTCTCTATCTTTTTAGTATTTATTAGAATTTTTAATAGTTAAAAGTATTAGATAATTAGTAATAAATAATTAAAAAAGCATAAAAAATATCTTTTCAGTTTTAAAATTAGTTTATCATATTTTAGATTTTTCCAAGTTAAAATTTCATTTTTCCAGATTTATTTTATATTTTCTAGTATTTAAGTGTATTTTAAATAATAATTAATTAGTAATAATTAGATAAAAAGTGTGAAAAATATATTTTTAGTTTTAAAATTAGTTTTATAATATTTTAGATTTTTCTGAATCATAATTTTATTTTTCTAGCCTTATTTTGTATTTTCTTTTATTTTAGAGTATTTATTAAATAGTTTAAAATAGTTTTTAAATTAATAATAATTAAATAAATAGTGGTAAAAATAATTTTCTTTTATTATTAGGATTTCAAAAATGTCATTTTCAAATTTTTAGGTCTTTTATTTCTTAGATTTCACCTTTTATTTTGTACGTATACGTAGTTTTTAAACGTACGTTTTACGTTTCTTTTATCTGATTGTTGTGCTTTCCAATTCTGTATTCCATTCCATTCCAATCAATCAGTAGTGTAATTATTCATCCAAAACCTTTACTGATCACTATCCTTAGTGATCATTCTATCATCTGAATTAGTGTTTACACACCATTGAGTCTCCGTGGGACTTAACGACCCGGGAATTCATTATATTCTCCAGGACTTCATTGTATTGGTTTCTGAGCAGTTTTAAGTCTATTACGGTTAGCCATTCACAAGTTGCTAGCTTGTGTGATTAGACTTGACTAGTTCAGCACCAATCAAATTTTGGCGCCGCTGCCGGGGAGGCTTTAGCGTGTGTTAAGCCATTTTCAGACCCATTCTTGCACATATACCACCGTTTGTAAAAAGTTTTTTTGTAAAGTTATAAGAAAATCAAAAAGTTCATTAACACTTTTCCTAAAGTGTTAAAAACACCAAAAACAATACAAAACAACAAAACAATCGTAACGTTTTCTATCTTGTGTTTCTTTTAAGGTGATTCTTAAAGAAATACGATTTGGTTAAACGAGACGATACCAAAAATATTGTCCAAAAGTTTTTGAACCCCTTTGCACAAATCATTACCTACGTCTTTTCAGTGGTACTTAATATATATAAAAATCAACCACCGCAAATCAAGGCAGTACACCTACTAACTGGGGGTGTGACCATAATAAGTTCCCGAACAACAGATTTAAAACTTACCTTTGTGTCCTTGTGATTTGGTGTACCTTTTTCAAAGAAGCCATTTCATTTGTGATTATTGGTTAAGTTCACTTGTCGTTTTGCCTCGCATTTGTTTTGAAAATTGATTTTTATACATAGTGCATGCGCACTCGTTCTTCCAGTTCTACAAGTCCACTTTCTGAGCTTGGAAACATTCCTCGTAGACGTAGAGGACGTTCTGCTCCTTCAGCCGTGACTGAGGAACGTCTACCACCACCACCACCTGTCGTAATGGCAGAAGATAAGCCCATGAATGAGCTTCTCCAAGCACCCATCGAGGGTTACGGAGATGCTATTGTTGTCCCAGCCATCGTGGCTGATACCTTTGAGCTCAAGACCGGGTTGCTTAATCTAGTAACCCAAAGCCAATTCTATGGTTTTGAGCGGGATGATCCTCATGCACACATTCGATGGTTTAACAAGATAACATCTACCATCAAATACAAGAATGTCCCACATGAAGCTATCAAGCTTCTTCTGTTCCCATTTTCTCTAGAGGGACAAGCCCGGAATTGGCTTGAGAAACAACCCCCTCATTCTATTGAGACATGGGAGGATCTAGTCACCAAATTCGTTAACGAGTTCTATCCTCCATCCCGAACCACAAGTCTTAAGAATGAGATAATGAAATTTTCTCAGAGATTTGATGAATCATTCGGGGAGGCATGGGATCGTTACAAAGAGTTGCTTCGCAAGTGTCCGCATCATTGATAAGGTTTTAAAAGGTACCATTTTGAGGGGTCGTTTTAGTCCTTATTTGATCACTTTTGTATCCGTTATTGCTTAATATCGTTCCTTTTCACTTTTTAGGTCTCGTGAAGGCAAAATGCTGGAATGGCACTTATTTGGACGAAAAGGCGCGAATATATGAAGAAAATGGCCAAAGTCGAAATCGAGACACTCACAGTTGCTGAAAGTATAAGGCGACGGCGTCAGGTGCTATTTGCGACGCCGTCGGAGAATTATTGTGACGGGTCAGAACTCAAAACTCGTGTTTTCAAGAGACGGCGTCTAGTTGTGAAAGAGTAGGCCGTCGCTACTCAGACGGCCTAGATGCAATCCAGACGACGTCAGAAGCTGAAGAGGACGGCGTCACGGACATAAGGTGACGCCGTCGCAAGGTTAACGTGGCCAAGACGAAACCCTAATGGCGGCGACACGACGGCGTCACTAAACATAAGGTGACGCCGTCGCAATTGTAATCTTATATATAGAATCCGAATTTTTCAGTCTTTGTGTGGAGAGTCTTTGGAGTAAAAACCTAAAACCGAACCTAAGGTGTCTTGTACAGTATTTTAGGGTTTTTAACCCTATCTTACACCAAGATAAGTCTTTACTTCATTAATTCAATTATGTCTTTGATTATTTGTGTGTATGCTTGCATGTTCTCCATGTCCGGCTAATTTATTTGTGTGTTTGCTTAGGAAGTATGAAACTTAATTATTAAATATTGATTGGTTGTTTCTTTTCTTAGTTGATTAATGATCTAGTAGTGTGATAGCTCCTTCGTTGTGTACTTAATGCTTGATTCATCTTTGTGAACTTTAGCGTATAATTACCTGAGAGATTGTAGGCTAAAACATCCGAAGAGCGCCTTAGAGTAGGAGTCTATAATATCTAGTAGATTTTGTAGACGAGACCCTTTGGTAAGTTCAAAGAGTTAGGGAGAAACGCATACCCTACAACTTTAGAAACACAACGCAACTAGGAATAAGACGTGACACTCAACCATCAATAGGAGATAATTAAGGAGTGATACAAACTAAGTAAGCACATTTTTAAACTATCATACGAGCACACATTAATTAGACATAGACTCCCACAACCTTAGTTTAGATAATTAGATAATAGTAGAGTAATCGGTAGAAATACCAACCCCCCAAATCCAATACCCGAGATTCGTACCTTTCCATTTTTCATAAAATATAAAAATATAAAAAATAATCTTCCTCAACCTTAACCTTAGCGTAGTAACTCCCTACTAGCATTCCTATTCCCCTAGAGAACGATATCAATACCCGTGGCTTACCCTAATTACTACACTACAACGATTAGGTTCACTGCCTAGGGTGTTATAAAACTTGCTCGAAGAAAAGGAAGTTTCCTTGACCCCGAACGACGCGTGTAGCGTTATCAAGTTTTTGGCGCCGCTGCCGGGGAATAGAATAGCTAGTTAGTAGTCCACCTCGTTTAGGTTTCTTTGCTTGATTCCTATCAAGTAAATTTTTCTTATTTTTAGATTTCTCTTAGTCTATCTCCCTTCTTCGTGACCCTCGTTTGTAAAAACCATCATTTACAATGATCCGTGTTTTCCATCGAAGATTCTTTACTCTACCCGCTCCCAATCCCGTGATTGAGAACGCAAACCCACAAAACCCTTCACCCACTCACCATTTTGGTAATCACCTTGAGCATAATGAAATAAATTGGCAACAACAAAGTCCTTTCTATTACTCAGATTCGGATGAGGAATTTGATTATGATGATAGCGGGGAGGTCATTAATGAAGTTAATTTTGAAATTAAGGAAGACCCATCCCAATGTTTTGACCCTAGGTGTAGGATTGAGAAAGATGGCCCCTTTAATATGCAATTCCCTTGCAAAATTGGACTAGAAGGGTTCGATGCTTATTTGAATTCATTCTTACCTTTAAACTTAATCTCAAGGGACCTATACAACAAAATCAAGGTCAATGAGTTAACTTATCAAGGAAACAATGTTGTTGAAGCAGTCATTTATTTGCACGTGTTTGTCGGAAGTTTTGCTTATTTGGTAGAGTTCATGGTCTTAGAAGACTTAGGAGAATTTATTGATAAGGACCTCACTCAAATAATTTTTGGAAAACCTTTCAAGAAATTGACTGGGTTGAATGAACGGATGATTGATGGTCTAATAACATTCTCTGATGAAATTGAAGATTTCATCTACCAAATGCCACGCGCCCATCCTAGGTTTAAACATAAGGACATCGAGGTTTGTAATAGAATGACCCCTATTCCATTGCTTAGTGAAAGAGATAAGCAGAGTGGGCTTAGGTACCCATATGAGAAAACTAAGCGATATTACAAAAAATGCCTTGAATTAGGAGATGATTACAAAAAGAATGAAAGAGCGTTGGAATGGCTTAAGTATGAGCACGAGAGGATAGGTGAGGAAACGTAGGAGCACGACTACGAGTCTAGCTACAAGACTCTTAAATAAAGAAAAGCGCTTCGTGGGAGGCAACCCATGCTTAATTGTTTGCTTGTTAGTGTCATATATCTTTTATTAATTATTTATTCTCATGTTTAAATTTGTAAAAATGCTTTATTTTGTTTTTAACCTCGTCTTAATTGCATATAAAGGTATTTTACATAAGGGATAAGTGTAGGGAGGATTACACACGTTTTCAAAAGAAACGTAAACATGAGAATAACAATTAATTAAAAGATATTTATGTTTGTTTGTTCGAGTCAAATGCTTGTATAGAGTCATAATGGATATTTTGCAGAAATTTTTCCAGATTCTAAAGATGTAAATTTTCCAGAATTTTTTCCAGAAAATCGCAGACCAGTTTTTGTCAGGATAACCTGACGGCGTCAGGAAAGAGTAAAAACATCAGATTACTTTTTCTCGTTTTCTGAGCTACTTACAAATTTTTGGAATTTTCCAGGTCTTAATTTTCTTAGAAATTCTGTAAACATCCATTCCACAAGCATTATATCCTAGTTTAAATCGAGTCTTATATATATTATTACCGCCGATTTTATGCGAAGGTTTCGTTTGTTTTCTTCAAGTGTGCAGGTTTAATTTATCAAGAAGAAGTTACATAAGATTGAGGAGCTTTTCACGCATAAATTATTCTTGGAAAGAATTTAACCACTACTTCACACACGGATCCTACCGAGCTAATCAGGGGAGTATTAGTTTCTTTCGTTTTTAATTACCTTCTTTTATCATAACTTTGATACTTTCGGGGAACATTGGGGACAATGTTCAGTTTAAGTGTAGGGAGGGAAAATAAAACGGGAACTTTGAAACTATGCTTATCCTTGACTATTTGCTTTGTCCAATTGTGATTGTGTAATAAACCATGAGAAAATATCGGTTAGGGTAATTTTGGCACCAAATTTAAAATTTTTCATGACATATAGGAGTGGGCCATTAGTCTTAACAAAAGCGTCTCACGGATAGGAAGTTATATGACTAGCACAAAAACCCTTACCACCCAAATTCCACCCAAAATGTGAGGATCGCCCTTAGATTAGTAGGAATTAAAGCATTCATCTTTAATGCTTAGAGTGTGAACCGGTAGTATATTAGATTCTAGAACTTGTTTTGTGATGCATTCCGAGATCGCAAGTGAGGCTACACTTGTGTAGTTAGGAATAACTAAATGATAAGAGGCATTATGATAACCCTTGTTTGAAACCTGTAATATAATTACTTCTTCCACTTCGGTTGAGTAATTCCCCCACACCCTTTGCGTTGTACTCATCTTTAGTACACGATACCCCTAGTTAACCCCTCAGAGCCTATTCTTTTCGCGGTTCTCGTGATGTTTCGGTTTTTTCGGAATATCAATGAAGAGCATTGTTTACACCCCACCCCCAAATATACACCCAAATCGCCTTAGCCTACCCCTTATGCACTCACTTTTAGTGCTAATATTTGTTATCACCCTAAACCCTTAGTTCAATTATCTAGTTGCTTGCATAAGTTGCTAAGTCGAGTCATATCCTTTGTATACAGTTTTGGGACGATTGGGATTCATGGGAAAAGTTAAAGTTTATGAAATAACGGGAAGGGAACGTTAAATTCAATTTCCCTTTGTTTGCGTAATAATGTACCCCAAGTGTTTTGATCTTTTCAATTCAGGTCAAATTAGTGTTAGAGTAATAAAAACTCAAGTGTAGGGATGTGCTTATAAATCCCTATCATTTTGATGTACCGTAGAGGATGGTAGAGTAAAAGTGTATGAATAAAAAAAAAAAAAAAAAAAAAAAAAAAAAAAAAATCGAAAAAAATCGAAAAAAAATAGAAAAAGAGAAAAGAAAAAAAAATAGAGTGAAAAAAAAAATAAATAAATATATATATATATATATATATATATATATATATATACGGGCTACCATCCTACATCTATCCTTTATTTTATGTTTATTTATTTCAGTTATCTAGAGTTTAGAGTGTCGAGTCTTGGCTTAGCAACGCCATTCTTCATATGCAGTTAACATAAAGATTTTTGACTTACCACCACTAAATAGCCTATCCCACCAAACCCTTATTTCCCTACCGTAAGCCTAACATTACAACCCTTTAAAGACCTCTTTGATAGTCTTTCCTAGGTGCTTACGCCAAAGCGACGGAGGTTTGATCTATTCTCAAGCCTATGGTAATCTATGTACTAGAACCGGTTAATGAGTGTTTATCTTCCATTTCCAATTTGTTATATTCCATATACACCCGAGAGAGATGTGAGTATCCAAACACCCCATGTGAGGTGCTAGTATGTAATTTCCTTGCTTGTTATGACTTTTGCGGGGCTTATATGTGTTGTGGACCGTTTTAAATTAATGCTTCATGACCCCTAACTTATAAATTAACTGGCTAAAAAGCACATTTGCTTGAGGACAAGCAAATAACAAGTGTAGGGATATTTGATAAGGTTTTAAAAGGTACCATTTTGAGGGGTCGTTTTAGTCCTTATTTGATCACTTTTGTATCCGTTATTGCTTAATATCGTTCCTTTTCACTTTTTAGGTCTCGTGAAGGCAAAATGCTGGAATGGCACTTATTTGGACGAAAAGGCGCGAATATATGAAGAAAATGGCCAAAGTCGAAATCGAGACACTCACAGTTGCTGAAAGTATAAGGCGACGGCGTCAGGTGCTATTTGCGACGCCGTCGGAGAATTATTGTGACGGGTCAGAACTCAAAACTCATGTTTTCAAGAGACGGCGTCTAGTTGTGAAAGAGTAGGCCGTCGCTACTCAGACGGCCTAGATGCAATCCAGACGACGTCAGAAGCTGAAGAGGACGGCGTCACGGACATAAGGTGACGCCGTCGCAAGGTTAACGTGGCCAAGACGAAACCCTAATGGCGGCGACACGACGGCGTCACTAAACATAAGGTGACGCCGTCGCAATTGTAATCTTATATATAGAATCCGAATTTTTCAGTCTTTGTGTGGAGAGTCTTTGGAGTAAAAACCTAAAACCGAACCTAAGGTGTCTTGTACAGTATTTTAGGGTTTTTAACCCTATCTTACACCAAGATAAGTCTTTACTTCATTAATTCAATTATGTCTTTGATTATTTGTGTGTATGCTTGCATGTTCTCCATGTCCGGCTAATTTATTTGTGTGTTTGCTTAGGAAGTATGAAACTTAATTATTAAATATTGATTGGTTGTTTCTTTTCTTAGTTGATTAATGATCTAGTAGTGCGATAGCTCATTCGTTGTGTACTTAATGCTTGATTCATCTTTGTGAACTTTAGCGTATAATTACCTGAGAGATTGTAGGCTAAAACATCCGAAGAGCGCCTTAGAGTAGGAGTCTATAATATCTAGTGGATTTTGTAGACGAGACCCTTTGGTAAGTTCAAAGAGTTAGGGAGAAACGCATACCCTACAACTTTAGAAACACAACGCAACTAGGAATAAGACGTGATACTCAACCATCAATAGGAGATAATTAAGGAGTAATACAAACTAAGTAAACACATTTTTAAACTATCATACGAGCACACATTAATTAGACATAGACTCCCACAACCTTAGTTTAGATAATTAGATAATAGTAGAGTAATCGGTAGAAATACCAACCCCCCAAATCCAATACCCGAGATTCGTACCTTTCCATTTTTCATAAAATATAAAAAGATAAAAAATAATCTTCCTCAACCTTAACCTTAGCGTAGTAACTCCCTACTAGCATTCCTATTCCCCTAGAGAACGATATCAATACCCGTGGCTTACCCTAATTACTACACTACAACGATTAGGTTCACTGCCTAGGGTGTTATAAAACTTGCTCGAAGAAAAGGAAGTTTCCTTGACCCCGAACGACGCGTGTAGCGTTATTAATCATGGTTTTACCGAATTAATGCAAATGGATACTTTCTACAATGGTCTCAACCAGACCAATCAAGACTCTTTGAATGCCTCCGCGGGAGGTAATTTCCTGAGCAAGACTACCAAAGAAGCCTTGCAAATCATTGAGAACAAATCTCAGGTCCGCCCTTTCCGAGCAAAGACATATCAGTCTCATGCTGGACCTTCTTCTTCTTCATCCCCCGTGAGTACATCTAGCACCGATGCTAAGATTGAAAAACTCACAGATATCGTTCAGGCTTTGGTTCTTGCTAACCAAAAAAAAGTGACCTTCACACAGACACCAACACATGGTGAAGTGAAGAAAGTCGAGAGTTGTGTTACTTGTGGTGGTCCTCATGCATACTACAACTGTACTGCCACCGATGGTAGTCCGTTTGAAGCCAATGCTCTAGCCGGTAGTTCACAGCAAGGAGGTAATCAATACCGTCCTCAAAATGAACCACACTACCGTGCTAACACTAATCAGGCATCACCCGGTTTTAACCAGAATCATAACATGCAAAACCGGAATCAGAACCAACCAAGAATGAACCAAGGTTATCAAAACCAAGGTAATTTCTATCCTGCACCAAATCAAGGTTTCCACCATCAAGGGAACCTTAATAAAAACAATTTCAATCGAGGGAATCAATTTCATGGGAATATGAATCCTAACCAAGGAAATTTTCAAAACCAAGGCCCTAATCCTAATATTAGAGGCCAGAATTTTCCTAATCCACCTCCCGCCATTGTTCCAACTAGACCATCATCTGATGAGTTGTTGAAGCAATTCATGAAATCCCAAGATGAAATGAACAGGTTGTTGGTCAGTCAGATTACTGATCTTAAGAAGTCTTTAAATGATCAACCCTCGGGCTCAGGAAAACTTCCGAGCAACACGATCGCTAACCCGAGGGGCGATGCAAAGGCGATCACAACCAGAAGTGGTGTTTCATATGCTGGACCTGCTGTTCCTACTACCTCTCCCTCTTCTTCTCTCCCAAAGGTAGTGGAAAGTGAACCTCCGACACACAATGGACCTACGACTCCAATGCCTCCTCCACTAGGAGAAATGAGTCAATTTACCAAGGATACAACGGACAAGGTGCATTTTTCAAGCCCACGAAGTACCGCACACGTCCTACCTTCGGTAGTCCAACCTCAAGTTGTCGAGAAACCCAAGTCAAATCCAGGAGTTGTTTTTGAACCTCCTGTAGCTCCTGTTGAGAATCAGAAATCCAAATCTTCTATTCCTTACCCATCACGTTTGAATGAGCAAAAGCTCCGTGAGAAAGCCAGTCATCAAATGGACAAATTTTTTCAAATTTTCCAAGAACTACATTTTGACATAAGCTTTGCGGATGCTATCATGCTGATGCCCAAGTTTGCATCAACCCTCAAACACATGTTAAGCAACAAGGAAAAGCTGTTTGAGATGGCTAAAACTCCTCTTAACGAGAACTGCTCTGCAGTTATCCTAAAGAAGCTTCCAGAAAAGCTTGGAGATCCTGGAAAATTTCTCTTACCTTGTGTATTTCCAGGAATGGTTGAATGCTTTGCCTTAGCCGACCTTGGTGCAAGCATCAACCTGATGCCTTATTCAGTATGGAAGAAACTTTCTCTTCCAGAACTTACTCCTACATGCATGACTCTCGAGCTTGCAGATCGTTCCATATCCCGTCCTCTTGGCATTGCCGAGGACGTATTTGTGAAAGTAGGGAAGTTCCATTTTCCAGCTGACTTCGTGGTTGTTGATTTTGATGCCGATCATCGGGTTCCTCTCATTGTTGGTCGAGGATTCCTGAGAACGGGCCGTGCTCTCATAGATGTATTTGAGCAAGAAATCACATTACGTGTTGGTAATGAAGCTGTCACATTTAACCTTGATCAAACTTCGAGGTACTCCGCAAACTATGATTCTGAATCGGTTAACCGAATAGATATCATTGATGTTGCTTCTGAAGAGTACTCTCAAGAAGTTCTTGGTTATTCTCATAATTCTGTGAGTGGGGATTCCACCACATCTTCTCAACCTATCATAGCCAATTCTACTCCTTCCCTCACTCCGTTTGAGGGAAGCGACTTCATCTTAGATGAGATTGAAGCATACTTGGCTAGTGATTCTGTTCCATGGGAAATTGATCACGCTCCAATTGACATTGAGGGGGACATACTTCTCATTGAGAAGTTGCTTAATGGTGATCCATCATCAACCCCTCACACTAGTGATTCAATTCCTAATGAGATTAATCAAAATGAGATTAATCTGGAGGGAGATATTCTTCTAAAGAAGTTGTTAAATCAGGACACTTCTCCTCCTCTCCCTCCCGTCGAGCTTCATAACAAGGAAGTCAAGTCAGTTGAGAAAACTGAAGAATTTCCTGAGGTTGAGCTTAAGGACTTACCTCCTCATCTCGAGTATGCATTTCTTGAGGACGATGATAAATTACCCGTCATTATTGCCCGAGATTTGAGTAAAGATGAAAAACCTGCTCTCATAAAGGTCTTGAAGTCACACAAGCAAGCAATTGCTTGGAAACTCTCCGATATTAAGGGTATCAACCCTGAATTCTGTACTCATAAAATCTTGATGGAGGATGACTTCAAACCAGCAGTTCAACATCAGAGAAGAGTAAATCAAAAAATCCATGATGTTATCAAACAAGAGGTTATCAAACTTCTTGATGCAGGATTGATTTACCCGATCTCAGATAGTCCTTGGGTTAGCCCAATTCATTGTGTTCCGAAAAAGGGTGGCATAACTGTTGTCACAAATGAAGAAAACGAGTTAATTCCAACTCGATTGGTTACGGGATGGCGTGTTTGCATTGACTATCGTAAGTTGAATGACGCCACTCGTAAAGACCATTTTCCTCTACCCTTCATGGACCAAATGCTTGAGAGATTAGCAGGGAATGAATACTATTGTTTCCTTGATGGTTTCTCGGGTTACTTTCAGATCCCTATTGATCCACAGGATCAAGACAAAACCACATTCACCTGCCCATATGGAACTTTTGCCTACAAACGTATGCCTTTTGGCTTATGCAATGCTCCTGGCACGTTCCAACGATGTATGATGGCCATATTCCACGACATGATCGGGGAAACAATGGAGGTGTTTATGGATGACTTCTCGGTCATTGGGGATTCTTTTCAAACATGTCTCTCCCATTTAGATAAAATGCTTCAAAGGTGTGAAGACACCAATCTATGTCTAAATTGGGAGAAGAGCCACTTTATGGTCAAAGAAGGCATAGTCCTTGGCCATAAAATTTCAAAAAAAGGGATTGAGGTAGATAGAGCAAAAGTCGATGTTATTGCTAAATTACCTCATCCTACTACCGTCAAAGGTATTAGGAGTTTTTTAGGTCATGCCGGTTTCTATCGCAGATTCATACAAGATTTTTCTAAAATCGCCCGGCCTATGACTCATCTTCTTGAAAAGGATGCTCCTTTTATCTTCTCACCCGAGTGCATCAAAGCTTTTGAAACATTGAAGAAAAAGCTGACCGAAGCACCCATTCTCGTTGCTCCCGACTGGGACTTGCCTTTTGAGCTCATGTGCGATGCAAGTGATTTTGCTATCGGTGCAGTCTTAGGGCAACGTAGAAACAAGCATTTTCAGCCTATCCACTACGCAAGTAAGACTATGACTGAAGCTCAAACTCATTACACCACCACAGAAAAAGAGCTATTAGCCGTGGTGTATGCATTTGAGAAGTTTCGGCCATACTTAATCTTGACCAAATGCGTAGTGTATACGGATCACTCGGCTCTCAAATATCTCTTTGCAAAACAAGATGCAAAGCCGAGATTGCTCCGTTGGATTCTCCTCCTGCAAGAATTTGATATCATTATACGTGATAAAAAAGGAGCTGAGAATCTAGCAGCTGATCATCTTTCCCGATTAGAGAACCCTCACCAAGATATTTTCGAGAAAAAGGAAATAAATGAAACATTTCCTCTCGAGACACTCAATGCGGTTTCTTTTCGTGGAAATTCTTCTACCCCATGGTTTGCTGACTTTGCAAATTACCATGCGGGTAACTTCATAGTGAAAGGGATGTCGACCCAACAGAAGAACAAATTCTTCAAGGATGTTAAACATTATTTCTGGGACGACCCCTTCTTATTCAAAATCTATGCGGATCAAGTCATCCGGCGGTGTGTTTATGGACAGGAAGCTATTGACATCCTCACAGCTTGCCATGCTGGACCCACCGGGGGCCATCATAGTCCAAACTACACCGCCAAAAAGGTGTTTGATTCCGGTTTTTATTGGCCCACTATCTATAAGGATGCCCACGATTTTGTCAAAACCTGTGACGCTTGTCAACGTCATGGAAATATCTCTTAAAGAAATGAAATGCCGCAAAATGCCATTCAAGTTTGTGAGATATTTGACATCTGGGGTATTGATTTTATGGGGCCATTTCCATCTTCTCGAGGAAACAAGTACATACTCGTGGCTGTTGACTATCTGTCAAAATGGGTTGAAGCAAAAGCTTTACCTACCAATGATGCCCGAGTTGTTGTGAAGTTTTTAAAATCTCTTTTTGCCAGGTTTGGAACTCCGAGAGCTATAATCAGTGATCGTGGCACACATTTCTGCAATGACCAATTTGATCGTGTCATGCAAAAGTATGGTGTTACCCACCGTCTCTCTACTGCATACCACCCCCAAACAAGTGGGCAGGTGGAAGTTTCCAACCGTGGTATTAAAAGAATTCTGGAGAGGACAGTAGGCGAAAATCGTGCATCCTGGTCGGATAAGCTAGATGACGCACTCTGGGCCTTCCGTACAGCTTACAAAACACCCATCGGGTGTACTCCATACAAGCTAGTGTACGAAAAAGCATGTCATCTTCCGATTGAGTTAGAGCACAAGGCATACTGGGCCTTAAAACATGCAAATTTCGATATTCAGACAGCTGGTGATCACAGAAAAGTTCAAATGAATGAATTAAATGAACTCTGTGATCAAGCATACGAGAACTCTTTGATCTACAAGCAAAAGACAAAGAAGATTCATGACTCAAAAATCAAGAACCGCGTTTTCAACGTTGGTGATCGAGTCATTCTTTTCAATTCAAGATTGAAGATTTTCTCGGGAAAGCTCAAGTCCCGTTGGTCTGGTCCATTTACTATCGCTAAGGTTTATCCTTATGGTACCATTGAGTTATCTCAACCCGATGGTCCAAATTTTAAAGTGAATGGTCATCGAGTGAAGCATTACTTTGGAGAGGACATTCCTCCTGTGGTTGTCCCGGATTTACATACATTCCCCATGAACCAATGAATGCGGGAATCGAGTCAAGCTAATGACTCGGGAATCAAAAACAATAGCACACACCATATGGGTTTTCACACATATTTCTGTCTTCTTTCTCTATTCTACCACCCTAGTGTGGGGGAGTTGCCCCACACTGTTGTATATAAAATCTTTTCTTAAAAAAAAAAAAAAAAAAAAATTCTTTCAAATAATGGCCGTAGTATTTCCCTTTTACGTTCTCAGTTTCGGCATAACCGCCGGTACTTTGAATATTGAGGGCAATATTCATTTCTAAGTGTGGGGGGGAATTCTCACGAATTTTATCATATAACTATCCACCCAATTCCCCCGTTTTTGGCCAAATTTTGTTTTTTGGAGTAAGTGTTTTTCACTTACTCAGCTTATGGTTATCAGTCCGCCATGTCTAAAAAACAAAAGGATTGGCTAATCCAGGAGCAAACGGCTCTTGGTAAAGATTTCTCAAATCCGTTTTTGGCTTGCAATTTGCCCAAAATTGTATGGTATTCAACTCACCATATCCTAACTAGTGAAGAGTTGGCTAGCCCGCAAGATTATGGCTTGTGGTAAAGGCAGTGGAAAAACCATAATTGGTAATCAGCTCACCAAAGATAATTCTGATAATTTATCTAAGAGTTGGCTAGTCCAGAGCAAACGGCTTCTGGTAAAGACAAATCAAATCCGTTTACAGCTTATGATTTGCTCAAAATCATTTGGTTATCAGTGTACCAAGGTTCTTACTTGAACTGAAACATTTGGCTACTCCAGAAGTGATGGCTTTTGGTAAAGAGTTTTTAAAATCCATTAAAGATCTAAATCATTGCTAGGGACTAGCAATATCTTAGTGTGAGGGATTGATGAGTGTCTAAATACTCATCATTTTTGTATAATCTAAACTTCAAAATCATCTGAAAACATTCAAAAATGCATCAAAATGATGAAAATATCACAAATCAGTGTTTTATGTGTTTTAAATGCAAAAAGATCAAAATCAGATGAAAAATGATTCAAGTTTGCAAAATTGGCAGTTTTAGTCCCTCAAGTTTTAAAAGTTGTCAAATCTAGTCCCTGGAATTCAAAAATGTGAAGTTTTGTCATTCAAGTTCCCTGAAATATTCTAAGTTGTTAAAAATGGTCCTTGAATGATTCTTTGGTCAAATGCCAGAAAAGGTCCCTAAACTTTGAAAAATGTCAAAATTAGTCATTGGACTTAAAAAAATGGAATTTTATGCAAAAAGGGTCCTTGTACTATCAAAGTTTGTCAAGTTTGGTCCTTGTGATAAGTTTGGAAAACTGCAAGATTGGTCCCTCATGTTTGGCAGATTTGCAAGTTTGGTCATTGGGTTAATAAGCTACACCAAACGGATCCTATATCAAACCAAAGCCCAAATCCCATCCATATACCTGTTGGCCCAACCCTTAGCCCAATCCCATTTGACCCTTGAGCTTGAACCCCACTCTTGACCCTTGACCCCGTTATTAATACTCTTCGGTCAACAAAAGTCAAACGGTTGAAAAACCGCCAACACTGTTCACTTCCTCTCCCATGCCTGATATCCCAAAACCAGTAATGGTTTTTCCATTTTTTCAACATCTCCCCACCTTACCTTGTCCCCTCCACCTTCACTAACACCAAAAATCTTTAATTGACTCAAACCCACTCCATTTATTGATCAAACCTGCTATGTGACTTTTGGCGCCAAAATCCATTTGGACGGATAAGATGAGTTGGTTGATTTCAATGGCTGAGATGAGGTGGGATGCATTCAGAGGTCAACATAGAGTCTCTAAAGTCTATAAAAGTGGAAGAAGAAGCAATGTATCAATGTATCTAGTGTAATCTTTAAATTCTAAGTCGTTTTTAGCTTACTTTTAATTTCAGTGTATGTTTTAGTCTTAAAACTCTGTATTTCAAGTTCTTATGTTATAATAAAGCTTTTGTGAAACCTCAATTCAAGTATCAAGTTATATCTCAGATTATGCAAATTTTCCTTATTTTCAAAATCTCATGAATGATCAAATGTTGTTTGTAGATGTTCTTATGGACTGAATAAGCTACATAAGCTCCTAGATAGCTTATAAAAGCTATTAGATATCTTAAAATTCAGTTTAGAAGCAAAAATCAAAAATCACCAAAAATACAAATTAAATAGTTGAAAAATAAAAAATCCATTGGAAATGGTGTTCACAGCTGGAGCAGGGTGAATTTTGGATGGCCTTGGGTTAGTGGCTTAGTGGTAAGCCTATAGGAGTGTTCTTGGTTCCTTGTTCTCAGCTTTGAGCTTGGAAAGCTTTTGTAAGCCTTTTTATTCATTTTTGCATTTCACTGTTGTAGTTGTTCATTAGCTTAAATTTCTGTTTCTTTGTGTTAATTAGTCTTAGTTAAGTGTATTTAAGTATTAAAATCAGTTGGTTGTTCTTTTTAATTTGAAGTTTATAAAAATTTAGTTTTAACAGTTAAAATTGAATCATCATCATTTCTTAGTTTAATGTTATAATGGTTGTTGTTTAATGTTTCATTAGTCCTAATATATGATAATACATGGTTTTGAATCAGTTTCATGGTTTTAAATTGTGTTTTGCTTTGAAAAATCATCAAAACAGTCATATAAAGGGTGTTTGGATTTGCTTGTTTAAACTGTAACAAGTCTTGTTTGTGTTGATTGTTTATTGTGGTTCTGTGTCTCATTGGTCAATAATAACTCAAGCAAGTCATAAAAATCAGTGGTCATTTGTGGAAAAGTCAAAATCTCATTTGATCACATCTTGTGTGTCCACTATTGGAATTTCATGATCTATGATCATTGTTTTGTGTTTACAAGTTGCTTAAATTGCTTAAATCAATCTTAGCTCACCTTAAAACAACATAATCAGTGCATAGAATCAGTTTAAATTTCATTTTAGTCAACTTAACTAGTTTTTATAAAAGTCAAATTTCTCATTTTGGTCGTTTTTGATTAAAATAGATAATTTCAGTGTGAGTTTAATAGTGAGTTTTAGCTTAAAATCTTTTGGGGTATTAAAGTTCAGTTGCTAAACTAAATTAGAAAAATACTAGTTCTCTTTAAATCAGCTTTTTAAGTGCTTATTTTCTAGCTTCTTTAGAGTACCTTGTCTGAAATGGTGCCCTGTGCACAGTTTGGTGGTCCAACTTGATAAGCTTGCACAGAGCTTATTAGTTGGCCAAAGTTTGTGATTCTTAGTTCTTTGGAAAGCCAACCAAGCCATCTTGAAGTCTCAAGCTTGGTTTTTCATTTTCTAGCTTGTTTGCTAGGGCTGCAATAAGCTCTAATCTTGTCCCATTTCTGTGTTTAGCATAAGTGCTTATTTGTTTGTTATTAGCTTATCAGTGTGCTTATCTGTATCTTTTAGCTTCATTTCAGTTCATCTAGCTTGTTTCCATCTTTATTGAGCTTTTGTTTCAGCTTGTGAGCTTGTTTGAGCTTATTTCACCAAAATAAGCTCTTAAGCCCACTATTGTGATCATAAGCTTGTCATTCTGCTTATTTTAAATTTGTAAAATTTTTGTCTTTGTAAAAGTTTCATATTATTAGTATTTAAGTAGTTTTCAAAAAGAAAATCTTGAAAAACATCAATTTAAAAACAGTGATAGCATTTATTTAATAGAATTAGCTTTTTTATTTTTCTTTTTAGCTTATTATTAAGCAAATCTTGTTTTATATTTTTCTTAGTTTTCTGTCACCTTAAGTTATTTTTAGAAAAAGTTTCATATTTTTCTCTATCTTTTTAGTATTTATTAGAATTTTTAATAGTTAAAAGTATTAGATAATTAGTAATAAATAATTAAAAAAGCATAAAAAATATCTTTTCAGTTTTAAAATTAGTTTATCATATTTTAGATTTTTCCAAGTTAAAATTTCATTTTTCCAGATTTATTTTATATTTTCTAGTATTTAAGTGTATTTTAAATAATAATTAATTAGTAATAATTAGATAAAAAGTGTGAAAAATATATTTTTAGTTTTAAAATTAGTTTTATAATATTTTAGATTTTTCTGAATCATAATTTTATTTTTCTAGCCTTATTTTGTATTTTCTTTTATTTTAGAGTATTTATTAAATAGTTTAAAATAGTTTTTAAATTAATAATAATTAAATAAATAGTGGTAAAAATAATTTTATTTTTCTAATAATTTTCTTTTATTATTAGGATTTCAAAAATGTCATTTTCAAATTTTTAGGTCTTTTATTTCTTAGATTTCACCTTTTATTTTGTACGTATACGTAGTTTTTAAACGTACGTTTTACGTTTCTTTTATCTGATTGTTGTGCTTTCCAATTCTGTATTCCATTCCATTCCAATCAATCGGTAGTGTAATTATTCATCCAAAACCTTTACTGATCACTATCCTTAGTGATCATTCTATCATCTGAATTAGTGTTTACACACCATTGAGTCTCCGTGGGACTTAACGATCCGGGAATTCATTATATTCTCCAGGACTTCATTGTATTGGTTTCTGAGCAGTTTTAAGTCTATTACGGTTAGCCATTCACAAGTGGCTAGCTTGTGTGATTAGACTTGACTAGTTCAGCACCAATCAACCCGTGTCTAGCTGCAGCGGTATTTAGTTTTGACAAAATTTTAGCGTCGATTAAGTTTGTTTCAAGAATCAGTATTTTAAGCGTTAAGGAATACATTTTGAATATTATATTGTTTTTCCAATAACGTTGTTTTGTATTTGAGATTGTCTTTTTTAATAGCATTTTTGTAAGTTGTATTAATCAATTAATATTAACATAATAATAACTCCATTTTTTGTTGTAAGGGGCAATTAACACAATTTTTTTGTGTCCAAAGAGAGTTGTAATATATAAATAGTTGGTGCACATAAAAAAAATGTGAATACAAACATTTATCTTTCGTCTCTATGTCTCAACTTTTCACTTTCATATCATATAATTTCAGATATTAGCATTCATATGAATATTGTATATTGGAGTCATTTTTGCATTTTAGTAAGAGAATACATTAATCTCTCAGAGATTAGCATTCATGTGATATGGTATATTGGAGTCATTTTTGCATTTTAGGAAGAAAATGCATTAATCTCTTAAGTATATATGAGTTTAGTCATTTTTGTGTTGAGAAGAGAATACATTTTAATGTAATAATCTTATATGGTATATATGGGTTTAGTCACTTTTGCATCGGAGGAGTGAATGGGATATAGAGACTCTCTGTCAACTATATAGTGATTAGATATTTATATAGTGTAAAATTAGTTAACCATTAATTAATTGGTGATTGTTACGAAATAATGATAATCGACAAGAAGTATAAGTTAGGAGAATTGAGAGATTATGGAATGCATTTTTTATTGATGATAACAAACTACAAATGAACCTTTATTTATAGGGTTCTTATAATCAAGGTATTTAGTACAAGCATTAAGAGGGGATACAAAAATACATATGTTATGAAGGTTATGGTATATGGATAGCCATATATAAATATTCATAATACTCCCTCTTGGCTATCCATAATTAGTTGTCATACGATTAGATCTGCTGCCTCGTTAAAAACTTTGCTAGGAAAAACCCGGTGGGAAAAAACCATAGCTAAGGGAAAAAGAGTGCAGCCCGTATGTTCTCCCTCTGATGATTAGATCACTGAAGTTCATTGAGTATTCGCATTCCAATGCCGTGAACCAACTTCTTAAATATTGCAGTGGGAAGTGCTTTGGTAAACAAATCTGCTAAGTTCTCGCTTGAACGGACCTTTTGAACAATAATATCGCCGCTCTTCTATAATTCATGAGTGAAAAAGAACTTCGGTAGAATATGCTTGGTTCTGTCACCTTTGATGTAACCGTCTTTAAGTTGAGCAATGCATGATGCATTATCTTCATACACGATTGTTGGAGCTCCCTGGCATGAAGAGATACTACATGATTCATGAATATGTTGTACCACATTTCTTAACCATACGCATTCCCGACTGGCTTCATGGATGGCCAAGATATCTACATGATTCGATGAAGTGGCACTCATTGTTTGCTTCACGGAACGCCATGAAATGGCAGTACTGGAACTTATGAAAACATATCCAGTTTGGGACCGACCGGTATGGGGATCAGACATATATCCTGCATCTGCAAAACCAACTAGATCTCTTTCGGATGAATTAGTGTAATATAAACCCATATCTTTTGTACCTTCAAGGTAGTGAAATATTTGTTTCACCCCATTCCAATGTCTCCTTGTTGGACATGAGCTATATCTTGCCAATAAGTTTAGTGAAAATGATATATCAGGTCGTGTATGACTCGCAAGAAATAACAATGCTCCAATGGCACTTAAATAGGGTACTTCGGGACCAAGAATTTCCTCTTCATCATCTGGAGGTCGAAAAGGGTCCTTTTCTATATCTAAGGTCCTTACAACCATTGGGGTGCTCAATGGATAGGATTTTTCCAAATAAAATCTTTTTAGCAACTTCTCTGTGTATGCCTTTTGGTGGACAAGGATTCCATTCTTTAGATGTTCAATTTGTAATACAAGACAAAACTTTGTTTATCCCATATCTTTCATCTCAAATTCTTTCTTGAGATATTCAACTGCCTTTGGTAGCTCACATGGAGTTCCAATAATATTCAAATCATCAACATACACAGCAATTATGACATATTCAGATCCAGACCTTTTTATAAAAATGCATGGGCAAATAGAATCATTTCTATATCTTTCCTTTAATAAATATTCACTAAGGCGATTGTACCACATTCACCCAGATTGCTTCAACTCATACAAAGATTTATTCAGTTTGATTGCATATTGTTCTCGAGAACTTGCTTTACATGATTCAGGCATCTTAAACCCATCTGGAAGCTACATGAAGATTTCTGTATCAAGTGAGCCGTATAAATAGGCTGTCACAACATCCATTAGACGCAGATCGAGTCCTTCTTGTATTACCAGACTAATTAGATACCGAAAAGTAGTTGCATCCACCACTGGAGAATATGTCTCCTCATAATCTATACCTGGTCTTTGTGAAAATCCTTGTACCACCAAGCGTGCTTTTTAACGAGTAATTTCATTTTTTTTCATTTCGTTTTCGCACAGACCCATTTATACCCAACAGGTTTTACACCTTCAGGTGTACGGACTATCGGTCCGAGAACTTCTCGTTTTTCAAGAGATTTTAATTCTGCCTCAATTGCGTCTTTCCATTTTGGCCAATCATTTCTATTTTTTCATTCCGAAACTGACTTTGGTTCTTGATCCTCATCATTTTCCATAGCTTCTAGCGCTACATTATATGCAAAAGCATCATCGACGTCGATTTCATTTCGGTTCCAAACCTTTCTAGACATGATATAATTTATTGAGATTTCTTCATTTTCGGGTACCCGGGGTTCCTCTTGAACCGTCATGCCTAATGTCTTTATAGAGGACCCTTTTGGTGTTTCTTTAACCTCGACTTGACCATCTTGATTATAGGCTCCTTTTTTCTTTCGAGGATTTTTATCTTTGGAACCGACTGGTCTACCACGCTTTAGGCGTGCCTTAGACTCATTTTCAATTTCTGAATGTTCTTTAGGAACATCAATTTTGACAGGAGCATTAACAGCTGGTACATGTGACTTGGTTACTCTTTTAAGGTCAGTAAACGCGTCTGGTAATTGATTTGCTAACCCTTGTAAATGAATTATCTTTTGAACTTCTTGTTCACATTCTTTTGTTCGAGGATCAAGATGAGATAATGATAATTCTTTCCAACTTATATCACTTCCCAGCTGTTTCTTTTCTGCCCCTAATGTTGGGAATACTGACTCATCAAAATGACAATAAGCAAATCGAGCCGTAAACAAATCCCCCGTTGATGGCTCTAAATATCTAATTATAGATGGTGAATCATACCCAACATATATTCCCATTCTCCTTTGAGGTCCCATTTTTGTGCGTTGTGGTGGAGCAATTAGGATATATACTGCATAACCGAATATTCTTAGATGGGAAATATTTGGTTCCTGACCAAAAACCAACTGTAATGGGGAGTAAGTATGGTGACTCGTTGGCATGATACGATTTAGTGTTGCTGTATGTAAAACAGCGTGGCCCCAAGCAGAAACTAGTAGTTTCGCTTTCATAATCATGGGCCTTGCAATCATCTGAATCCGCTTGATAAAAGACTCGGCAAGCCCATTTTGTGTATGAACATGAGCTACTGGATGTTCTACACTTATCCCAATAGACATACAATAGTCATTAAATATTTGGGATGTAAACTCACCAGCATTGTCCAAACGTATTGTCTTTATAGGATAATCTGGAAAATGTGCTCTCAGTCTTATTAATTGAGCAAGTAATCTCGTAAACTCCATATTGCGACTTGAAAATAAGCACACATGTGACCATCAAGTCTATGCATCGATTAAAACCATAAAGTATCTAAATGGTCAACAAGATGGATGTATGGGCCCACATATATCCCCTTGGATTCTTTTTAGAAAATTAAGGGATTCATTCCATATCTTAGCTGGTGATGGGGGTGTGATCAATTTATCTTGTGAGCAAGCAACACATGTAATATCTTTCGTTTCTAGAACCTTATGGTCCTTTAATGGGTGTCCTTTTGAATTTTCTATTATTTTTCGCATCATTAATGATCCGGGATGGCCTAGCCGGTCATGCCAAATGATTAATTTCTCTCGGTCAATCAGTTTTTTTATTTATAACCACATTTGTTTCAACAATATTAATCTTAGTGTAATACAACCCGGATGAAAATGCGGGTAGTTTTTCTAACACTTTCTTTTTACTCAAAATCATATTTGTAATATGAAGGTACTCATTATGTCCTTCATTTGTAGTCTCAATATGATATCCATTTTGACGAATATCTTTAAAACTTAATAAATTCCTTTGAGACATGGAGGAAAATAGTGCATTGGCAATTTTAAACATTGTACCTTCGGGTAATAATATATGTGCTTTTCCATAAACTTTTATTAGTTTTGCACTACCCGAGATAGTACTAACATTTGATTCTTGTAGGTTCAAGTGTGAGAAATATTTCTCCTTTTTGAGTATTGTGTGTGTGGTTGCACTATCCACTAGACATATGTCTTCATCATCAATAATAAGTTGTGCCACACGATCCATATTCTTCAAAATAAAACACATAATATAAGTAAAGTATTTAACTGAATAATTAAAAGAAATAACATGTTTTATTAAGCCAAGTGAGTAGATAAAGTACGTCTCATAGGACAACATAGGTAACTTGAAAGAAAATAGACAACAAAAACAAGATCAACATCAACGCGAAGACGTTTTATTCTTGGCTTTATTGACACTCTTATTATTGGCTTTGTGGATTACTCGTTTGTGAGGAAATCACTCACATCCAAATGAGTGTTATCATTTTGGTCTTCTGGAACACCAAGGTTGTCAATACCGAGGCTATTGATATAAAGACTATCAAATTTTCCTTCATCATATACAAAGTTAACTTCGACCCCTTTTCCTTTGTTCTTTTAGGATCGTTGGTAGAGTTCCACCAAATGTTTGGGTGTGCGACATGCACGGGACCAATGATTAGCACCACCACATCGATAACATGCACTTTCTATGGTACATTTTGTTTTTTCACCTCCATCATTTTTGATCATTTTTCCTTTCTCTTGCCACTTTTTGTAACCAATTGTATTCCCAGACTGAAAACCATGATAATTACCTCTACCAAAATCACACCCTTGGTCGCGGACACGACCACGGCCACGCCCATGGCCACGTCCTCGTCCACGGTCAGATCTACGACCGCGACCTCTATATACCATATTTGCTTCCAAAAGTGGAGCGGATCCAGTTGGACGTGACTCATGGTTTTTCATCAATAATTCATTGTTTTGTTCCGCGACAAGTAAACACTAGATCAAATCACAATACTTTTTAAAGCCTCTTTCGCGGTATTGTTGTTGCAATAGTAAATTAGAGGCATGAAATGCAGAGAATGTTTTTTCAAGCATTTCTTCATCAATGATTTTTTCTCCACATAAAATTAATTGGGAGGTAATTTTAAACATAGCAGAATTATATTCACTCACTGTTTTAAAATCTTGAAACCTTAAATGAACCCAATCATAGCGGGCTCTCGGTAAAATCACAGTTTTTTGATATTCATATCTGTCCTTCAAATGATTCCAAAGGACATGTGGATCCTTAACAGTAAAATATTCATATTTTAAATTCTCATGGAGGTGATGGCGTAAGAATATCATTGCCTTAGCCTTTTGTTCAACAGTTGTTTCCTTTCCCGCTTTGATTGTATCACCAAGACCACTAGCCGCAAGGTGTATCTCGGCATCCAGAACCCAAGACAAATAGTTTTGTCCAATTATATCCAAAGCCAAAAAATCAAGTTTTGCTAGATTCGACATGTCTAACTATATTATCACATATATACAAGTTAACATTTACTCAGGTTAACAAATTAACACGTCAACTAATAATATATTGAAAGTAGAATATTTTGACGTTACAACGTTAATTATGAATCTGTGTATTAGTATAATAATGAAGAAAAACAAAAGTAACATGCCAAACTGATATCCACCAACATACAAGAAATAACAATGGTAGAAACAATATTAAAAACAAACGACCAATTAAACAAATACAATACAAGTCGTACACAACAAAAAAAGATAGAAAACAGATTTATAATGTAAACACACATAAATATGGTACAAAACAAATATAAACTTATGTCCACATTTACACAGAAACAACATAATGTATAAATGAAAATACCAATAGGTACATAGCAAACACATAACATAGAATACAAAACTAGATTATATCATCTATTACAACTCAGAAAACACAATATTATATACAAATTAAACCAGAACCACAAACAATCATGTTATTATTAAATATCACAATAAGCCAAACCATAACACACTAATTGCAAAATGCAACAAACAAAATTCGATTCATCTAAATAGGCATACAAATGAAAGTACTAGTAGCAATAACACAAATACATATGATAAAGAAAAGCGAATAAATTTATAGAGCATGAAGTGTAATATTATGCATCATCCTAAAAGATATATAAAAGTCATCAATTGTCATACAAACAACAACAGATGTAAATATCACACAAAATGAGAATATAACAAAAAAATTACAAATCTTATACATGAACGTGTGCACACACTATATAAGACAACAAATTAACACACAACAATTAGGATGACGTGTAGGGAAACAAACAAAGTCAAACATTCATAATCAATGTTTTAAAAACCGGGTTATAATCGACCCGGTCGAGTCACCGGTCACCGGGTCAACCGGTTCGACCGCCGGGTCAACCCGGTTTTTATAAAAATATTTTGAAAAAAACCAAACCCGGCCGGGTTTCGAGAACCGGATTGACCCTGGTCACTCAAAACCCGGCGGGTCTAACCGGTTAACCCGGTTTTAAAAACCCGGGTTTTTTTTACTCGTTTTTTTCCCTGAAACCGCTCCAACCAGTTAACCAGGCTGGGTCGACCCGGGTTTCAAAACATTGTTCATAACGAACTATAATGAGGTCTTTGATATACGCAGACACAAACAATTACATAAAATAACATATATCAGTTTGCACTATAGACAGGGGCGGAACTCATGGTGAGTATGGGGGGCCGGTGCCCTCCACGATTTGCCAAAAAATATCAGATTTTAGGGTAAATTTTTTTTTTACCTTTTTATTAAAGTGCACTCCCTCACAAAATCAAATTTCCCCCCACCTTAAAGCTAAATGTTAGGAATTAGAAATTCCCGGTATTAAAGAGTCGGTCACCTCAAGTATATGTAATCGTTAGAAAGCTCGTAGTCGTAGTTCTTTTTAGTTAAGTAGTATTTAGTTAAGTAACACCGTGGAGGACGATGGGTCTTTACCCACTGTATGCCTGATCCACAGCCCGATGTGTGGCGATTTATGTAAGACTATAAATACTCTCTACCTTCCAAGGTAGAGAGTTGGAGCTCATAATAATATCTTTCACTTTCTCTCACTAAGTTCCCTAAACCTCTAACTTTGTCTCTCTAGAATTCCATCTATATGCTACTTTGTGTTATGGTTTGATGTGTATGTGAAAAGTTATATCTTACAATTGGTATCAAGAGCCATGGTTAGATCATATCTTGCACATCTTTGGATTTATAGTGGTTTTTAGGTGGTTTTTAAGTTTGAAAAAGTTTAGTGGTTTTTGCATCATTTGGTTGATCTCTTGTGTTAAAGTTTGAATTTTGTTGGTACTTTTATGTTTAGAATCATCACAAGTGTTTAGGTTTTCATTTGGTAAGCTTGAATCATCTTGGTTGGGTTGTTTTTGGATTGAAAAGTGATGTTTATATGGTTTTTCATGCTAGCGACTTAGTTCACGGATAATTTTCTTCGTAGCGACTTGCTTCACAAAATTGTAGCGAGTTACAGTGTTAAATCTAGCGAGTTAGACCTAGCGAGTTAAAGTACAAGTAGTGGACTCTCCACTACGAGTAGCGACTTGGTCTGTAGCGAGTTGCTCTTTAGCGACTTGTTTCTCTAGCGACTTGTGTAGCGAATTGCTGCCAAAATTTTGCTAGCGACTTGAGGGTTAGCGAGTTACTACTTAGCGACTTGCTTTTTGTCTAGCGACTTGGGACTCTAGCGACTTAGCTGTCTGGCGAATTAAGTGTTAGCGACTTAGTGCTTTATATTCTAGCGACTTAGTGCATTATCTTCTAGCGACTTAGTGCAGTATCCTCTAGCGACTTGAGTGATTGTTTACGGTTTTCTCTTGATTTAGTAAAATCCCGTGAAAGAATCTATTTCCCGGTTTAATATTAGAGTTATAAAATCCCGTATAATCTGTTAACATGTCTACCAACGTTCCTACTGTCATCTCCACTGTTGCCGAGGATGTTCAAGCAGCTGGCTCAGATACTCGTCCACCCATGCTTGACAGAACTGACTACGACTCTTGGGCTCAACGAATCAGACTGTATTGCCTTGGAAAGGAAAATGGTGTCAACATCCTCAAATCCATTGATGAAGGACCATATCGAGTTGAGACAACTAGAGACATACTTGATACTAATGAAGATGGTACTCTTGTTTATGGAATTGACAGACCTAAGATGTATGATGAGCTTGATGATAAGGAGAAAAAGAGATTTGATGCAGATATCAGGGCTTCAAACATTGTTCTTCAAGGTCTTCCTAAAGACATCTACAAGCTGATCAATCACAACACTGATGCTAAGGCAGTTTGGGATAATGTTAAGATGCTTCTCTCAGGTTCAGAATTAACTATGGAAGACAGAGAATCCCAACTCTATGACGAATTTGAGCACTTCAAGATGAAACCAGATGAGAATGTCTATGAGTACTATGTGAGATTTCATAAGTTAGTTAATGACATGAGGAACATCAGAATGACTATGCCCAACATTCAGTTGAACTCAAAATTTGTGAACAACATGAATCCCGAATGGCACAAGTTTGTTACCGCTGTGAAGCTTACTAAAGGATTGAAGAACACAAACTATGAGCAACTCTATGCCTTCCTCCTTCAGAATGAGAGACATGCTATGTTTGAAAAATTGATTCTCAATCAGTTCAAAACCAACCCGGGAGAGACAAGCTCGTCTAATGATTCAACTGCCTTCTACTCAAACATCGGAATCATAACCAAAGCTTCACAAGTCATACCCTTGGGTGATGGTAATCACAAACTCATTCCTGATCCTATGTACAAACAAGCTGATGCTGATGCTTACGTGGGTAGCTTCATTAATCAACTAGCTCTTCTCATTAGTCAAAACATGAACACTCTCCCACAAACCAACAACAACCTCAGAACTGCATCCAACCCACACAATCAAGCCACTGTTAAAGATGGGAGAATCGTGATGCAACCAGTTCAGGAAAGACAGTATGATCAGGGACGAGGTGGAGCTGGGAGAGGTTATGTTGGCAACCAGAATCGAGGAAGGAATGGTAACCAAGGTCAAGCTAAGCCCATCAAATGCTATAACTGTGGTGGTGAGGGACACATTGCAAGGAACTGCACATCTCCAAAGCGTCCACAGAATGCTGATTACTTCAGAGATAAAATGCTGCTGGCACAAGCTCAGGACAATGGTGCTACTTTGAATGAAGAGGAATTGCTGTTTCTTGCTGAGGGCAATGCCAAGACCTATGATGCAGATGTGGATGAGCAGCCTATTCAGGAGATAGGTCACAATCATCAGAATGCCTTTCAAGTCGCTGACTGTGATGCATACGACTCTGATGTAGATGATGGACCTACTGCACACACAATTTTTATGGCTAGCATTTCTCTAATGGTCTCTCCCAAGGTCTCTTCTTCACCACAAGCTGGCCCATCCAAGGACAAACTCATCTCAGAGGTATTAAAATTATACGATGATGCTGATGTGCAACAGATGCATGACAAAGTACAATCAACTGAAACTATTGAATCAAATGTTGAAAATATGGGTAATAACAATATTGTCCCATACGATCAATACGTGAAACAAAGTGAAAGTGAAGTTGTACCAAGTGATGCATCGTCTGCAGTCAACAATGACTATGTCTTTGATGAATACACTGCATGTGCTCCTGATGATTCCATAATTTCTGAACTAAACGCCTATAAGGAACGTGTTGCTATTTATGAACAACGTGCGAAATTTGAGTTGACCACTCGTGAGCAGGAAATGGATGTCCAAGTGAGTACAGTAATTAGAAAAAGTAAGTTTAGAGAAGAAGTATCTGTCTCTTATACACAT